>JAKZAP010000006.1:21842314-21994219 GCA_023053575.1 Branchinecta lynchi | reverse complement strand
ACGTTAGTGAACAACAGAGCCTCGTTTTTGTTGCAATAGCGCTGCCGCATCACTGCTGCAGCACTTCTTTGCTTTTGCACAATATGCGTTTTCGGATTCACTTTCTTCTTGGTTGAAGCGGCAGCACTGCAGCATCTTGCAGGGAAGCACGGACTTGGTCGGTGAGCAAGTCCGTGATTCTCGAGAAGCGCTGCCGCCTTCCTCGGAAGCGTTGCAGTGCAAAAACGGATGTAGAAAGAATCGGCCGAGAAGTGGACTTGCAGCATGCAACAAAAACGAGGCTCAGGAACGTTATGTCCTGTCGTTTCCAAACGTACCAATCACGCCAAAAAAGCAGAAAAAACAAAGCAACAGCAGTTTTGGTGGGATCTTGGGTAAAGTCCGGCATCTTTCCCCCAGTTAATAACAAAAAGGGCACGTCCAAATAAAGCACAACAAGACCTGACATAAGGATTGTCAGCATACCAGCTTGCCCTCCGTACGATACTGGTGCTATTGGCTTGACACTATAGCAGCATAATCATGATCACGAAGGTTACAGCTGGCAGGCCGTTAAAGGACCACCCCGCACTATTTACTCTTCAACTTACAGTGAGTGTTTTAATATATTTGAATACTTTAAAACTAGGCTGTGCTTTCAACGAATAATACACGGTTTTGGCTGTTTTAAGCCTTTTACGAAACCCGTTGACTTATAGCGAAAACAGGGAAACAATTTACACAACCGTTTTTTCTGATGGAAAAACTTCTCGCAGACAACCGTTGACAGCGTGATACATATCGAAGGTATATAGCAAAACACGGCAAGTGAGAAAATCAGCGCGGTTCTGTTAGAGGGGTTATGAAATTGGGGTCTCTGGGTTTAGAAATATATGGAGTGATTATGGAAGTAAGTTGCGTTAGTATTATAGGTAAAACATGCCCTTTTAGGCATCTTTCTGATAATCTTAAAGTTCAATGGGCACATGAAACTACCCCAATCCCACTCTGGAACAACCTAGGAACAATGCTTACCCCCTAGATCAGCAGCTTTTTCAACAGTTTCCTCTCTGCGATATTTCAAAGCGTAATTTTTAGGGCCAGTAAATGCTCAATTTACTGGCTTGGACAAAGATAAAAGTGATGTTTCTTAGTAGATCTTTAGTAGATCTTTATTTTATGCATAAATCAGCTTGTCTAATTCAGATTTGAATAGGCTATTTGTTTTGGAATGATTTTAGTAGCTATGTTATTTTTTATAAACTTATTGCATTTTCTGGTACATTTTATGAAGCAAGTTAATCAAGGTTCACAAAACTATTCCACAAAGAAAAACTTTTAATTGGCACTTAAAATATTGACCTTCTGATGACACACTAGAACAGTCAGGTAAACTGCATCTGCGGCTTGACTTATTGGTGACATCTTAAATATATCCTTTTCTATCAAGCATTGCTGGGAGTTTTTGAATTTCCTGCCACGAAATCCCAGCTCCTAAGATTTGGATCGCCGAAATGCCAGAGAGGTAAAGACAAGGGATAACAAGAAAACGGCCGAGTTTCGTAGCGCCTTCTAAAGGAAGTCGGGAATGTTTATTTGTGAAGCATCTAAAACAAAATAAAGCATTAGAAGTGTCCATTGTGCTTTAAGGCCGATTCTTCGGGACCGTTTTTACTGCTTGAGTGGTAATCCGCTAAATGCGAGGCTACTGCTCCAACCAGCGTTAAGCTATAATCTTACCGCTTCTGTTGTTTCGACAGCTGGAATTTTCCGTTGAAGATGTGGTATATACTGCTTCAGATCCTGTAGAGATTCGTAAAACTGTCGCGTTTCCTCGTCATCCCAAACTGACTCAAGAGGGCGACCGCTCCCGTCTTCCTCTTTACTGCGTTTCGAATCGACATAGACCTGTCCCTGGTCTGACAAGTCCCCGTCTTTTGCTGATTCTACAAAGAAAATCAATCACAATAATCTATTTCATGTAGCCTACCAACTATGGCGGTCGGTGAGATATGATTGATTGACTGATTAATAGGTCAATCATCCAATCCTAGCAGAGGGGAATTTAAGTTGTTTTTTTGTCTCGCAGTAATACACTGTCAGCAGGTATACAACATATTTATGTTTTTGAGACATTTTTTCCGTAAGCAAAACCTTTCTGTTGCTTACAAATCCGGTATATTCTGTCAGAATCTGTTCAAACTTAGTGTTCAAGTAGAGAAGCAAGTATCTATTAAAGTTTAACTGAAAAGAGCTTAGATAAGACAATCTAGTTACCCATCACAGTAACGTAATAAAATACGTAACAGATAACACAAGGATGCGCAATTTCAACAGACAACACTTGGGATGTAATCTGCTGTAATTTTGAAAACTTTATGCACTAAATGTTACGCATAGCAAGCATTGCCAGGAAGAGCCGACAAACCGCCAAAAAAGCATCTGCTGAATATTCCGACATCATGACGACAAACAAAAAAGTCAACAGATGCTTTTTCGACATTTTCTGGCTCTTCGGCAATGCTTGTTATGCATAACATTTGACGCGCAACGTTTTCAAAATCACAACAGATTATATCCCAAGTGTTATCTGTTGAGTCAGACGTTCAAACTGCGCATCCTTGTGGTATCTGTTGTGAAACTTCTAACAGTGTAGTCGCCTTGGGTTAAAGGTATGCTTTCTCGGACATAGTTAAATTTGGAAGGTACCATTTCACCCGTTTGCTGTGATGAAAGTCAACTGTTTGGGAGTCAAGGTACAGTACGGAGGGATACATTTTTTGGAGGCTGGTTCGTTTTCGAAGGGTAAACTTTCTGGGTGAGCCGGATCGCCCACTCATCTGTTCTTGGAGCCTTTGGAGAACTACACTATCAGAAGTGTCATAAGAGATATCACAAAGATGCGCAGTTTCAACAGACAACACTCAACAGACAACACTTGGATCTAATCTGTTGTGATTTTGAATTTTCCGATATCATGACGAAAAGTCAGCAGATGCTTTTTCGACATTTTCTGGCTCTTCGGCAATGCTTGTTATGCATAATATGTGACGGGCAACGTTTTCAAAATCACAACAGATTACATCCCAAGTGTTGTCGGTTGAGTCAGACATTCAAACTGCGCATCCTTGTGGTATCTGTTGTGAAACTTCTAACAGTGTAGTCAGCTTGGGTTAAAGGTATGCTTTCTCGGACATAGTTGAATTTGGAAGGTGCCATTTCACCCGTTTGCTGAGATGAAAGTCAACTGTTTGGGAGTCAAGGTACAGTAGGGAGGGATACATTTTTTGGAGGCTGGTTCGTTTTCGAAGGGTAAACTTTTTGGGTGAATGACAAAGCAAAACCCCGGATCGCCCACTCATCTGTTCTTGGAGCCTTTGGAGAACTACACTATCAGAAGTGTCATAAGAGATATCACAAAGAGCGTGTTCCATCCGACTTACCGTAGTTACTACGCATGACGTCAGGAATTCTGGCTTTTTGCCGTCAAGGCTGGAACGATTTTTCTATTTTCCAGCCGGATCTCACGCTAGGGGCGAATCCGACCAATCACGTTACAGAGATGCGTAGTAACTACGCTTACTACGCTCCCGAGCATGGTAAGCAAATAGTAACTATTAGTTACTATTCCGACAAGGTTGGAACGGTCAGCGTAGTAACTTTTCTTGAGGATGGAACGGAAATAGTAACTAACAGTAACTATTGTTAGAAGGGTGGAACACGCTCAAAGATGCGCAGTTTCAACAGACAACAGACAACACTTGGATTGTTGTGATTTTGAATTTTCCGATATCATGACGAAAAGTCAGCAGATGCTTTTTCGGCTCTTTGGCAATGTTTGTTATGCGTAGCATTTCATGCATAACGTCTTGAAAATCACAACAGATTACATCCCAAGTGTTGTCTGTTGAAAGTGCGCATCCTTGTGTTATCTGTTATGACACTTCCAATAGTTTAGTTCCTGAAAGGCTCCAAGAACACATGAGTGGGCGATCCGGGGTTTTGCTTTGTCATTTACCCAAAAAGTTTACCGTCGGAAGACGAATCCCCCTCCAAAACAATATACTTCCTGCTTGTCAGAGTGCTTTAGGTGCAAACTCGGATCGGCATTATTTTATCCAGCGGAGTTCCTACGTGCCCATTTCTTCGTTGTCCATCTTTTACGAACAGGCATGTGCCATGGTGGGTAGTAAATCAATAACAATACAGTCATATTTGATAGTGCAAAACGGATACGTCTGCTAAATTTTATTAGAGCTATTTAATTAGAGCAAGAGGCAAGAGCAAGGGCAGTACTACCACGAAATCTTTTTATAGAGATTTACAGATTATAATGCGGATACTGTTCACTTACTCCAGTGCACTTCTTGTATTAAAATAATTATTTGTAAATATTCAGTTTGTAAATAAGGTTGTTAGTATATTCAAGTTTAATGAGTGTTGTAAGTTCAAGTTCAGTAAGGGTCAATGTAAATATTAAAGTTTAACTGAAAAGGGCAGAGAAGGGACAGCCTTGTTACCCCTCACTTATTCGCTTAGAGAGGCTTGAAGACCCGATGAAAATGCGTTACTTTGTTGCTCCACTATTCACGAATAACCAATTTTCAAATAGTGGAATTTCCCTGTCAGATGTGTGGTACTACCTGTGTCGCATGCTTGACGAAAAAGATGTATGAACATTTTTTTGTTCAGGCACTAAGCAGTCTTCGCCAAGCTAATCACCGCCCACTAAAAAGCCGCGTCTGTATGCCGATTCAAATATTCCGCGTCATAGTAGAATTTACGCTGTGGGGACAGCCGTAGACACTCTGAACCTCACTACGAGAGCAGATAGTGGAAAATCAAAAAATCTCTTAGCAGAATCCAAATAACTCAGTGTATTCAACTAAATGACACAAAAATAAGTTAGCTTTTCAGTTAAACTTTAAGTAGTTTTGGGAATATGTTAAATATGTAAAATGTAAATAAGTGCCCGTGCTTTAGTGTAACTTGTGATTTTGATACGAGTTAGTATCCAGACTTTGTAGCGTATAGTGAAAATAAAGTAAGGTTAGTTGTTCAAAATTATATGACAGCACTGATACCGAACGTGATTGTACTAACACATTTGGGCATACCCTAACGTACGTGGAGCAATGTGCCCAAAAATTGAGGATATGTCTGAAAAAATATTATAATCAAATCTGCTTACCGTCCTCTGGGAGAACCGGACTTGGCTCTTCGATAGCCTCTGAAAGCTGAACCGCCATGCTGAAAAATCGGTCAAAAGCTTCCCTCCTGGCTTCCAGGGCTTCTTTTCTCTCATTGCTCAACTCTCCTCGTGTACTCAAAGTTTTTCTTGCCTGTCGCTCCAGCGTCTGCACCTCACGGAAGTCCTAACGTGAAAATGGGATTCAGAAAGATCCTCCTCAACAGATGTGTCCGACTCGGAGCAAAATAACACGCAGAACAATCCAGTGATAATAACACTGTCAGAAAATCCTTCGAACCGCCCATAGAAGGTATATACTCGTAGCACCGCGCACTACGCTTGCGGCATTTAAAGCGAGACAAACTTGCGGGCTTAGAAATTTCTAGTAAAGCAAAGGTGCGGCTGCAAACAGCAAGGAAACAGTGAAGGCTGTACTGCTATGTTCAGAATATGCAGTTATCGGATCCAACGCTGGTGAACGACTGAATGAATTTCAATACACTGTCAGAAGTTTCATAACACATAGCGTATAACACTTTCAAGAATAACACCTTTTCACTTAGAAACAAAGTGTTATTTACACTATTTCGAGTCTAGATCTCCAACAACACCTTCAATTGGTAAGAAATACTAACAGGAACGAAAGAAACATAACAGATAATATCCCAAAGTGTTATCTGTTGAAACCGCGCATCCTTCTATTGTCGTTATGTAACTTCTGACAGTGTAGTATTTTTACCTATTGAAGTTGTTGGAGATCTAGGCAC
Source organism: Branchinecta lynchi (assembly GCA_023053575.1). NCBI lineage: Eukaryota > Metazoa > Arthropoda > Branchiopoda > Anostraca > Branchinectidae > Branchinecta > Branchinecta lynchi. The sequence continues at coordinate 21,988,282 of JAKZAP010000006.1, read as the reverse complement.
GAAATAGTATAAACTTAATTGGTCATAACATTTTGTTTCTAAGTGAAAAGGTGTTATTCTCGAAAGTGTTATGCGCAGTCTGTTACGAAACTTCTGACAGTGTAGGGACGTTCTCTATCGCTAGTGATGCTAGTATCGCTGCTATTAGAGCGTACGTCAATTTTGTCAAGTCTTGGCGTCAAGTCCTAGTCTTATTTTGCTCTGGTCCGACGCTACGTTATCAGGAAACAAAGAAGTGAAATCTATCAACCTTCTAGTACAAGGTCAGCCGCTTTCACGGTGCCCGCAAATTTCTGCACGTCGTTTAAAACTTTTTGCACTTTCAATTTCAATCTACCGCAAACTTACATGGAAATTTACAATCCTAAAAATTATAACATTTGCATCATATGAGTATCTGTTAAGTCTTCCCTGTCGAAAAAAAAAAAAAAAAAAAATCAGTACAAAATACCGGATTGAACCAAAAATAAAAAAAACCTTCGAAAGTTGCCTAAATACAGCTTATATGACGCTTTTACACCCCTATGCTAATGTCTGTAATTTTCACATTTCACAGAAGATTGAACGAAGAATATTTTTTTTTCAAAGTTACCTAAAAACAGCTTTTTGTGACGCTTGTATAGCATATTTGACGATGCAAAACGGATAGGTCAGCTACATTTTTTTTTTCGAGCTATATTTCGGCCCTTCTTGGCAAGGGTCCTCTTCAGGCTCAAGCCGCTCAAGCTGGAAAATAATATAGTATGTATAGGAAAATGTATAGCCTATGCTACTGTTTGCAACTTTTACATTTACTGCTGTAGTGTGTAAGTTAATATTCTATTGTGTTGAAGATATTCCTTCAGCCCAAGCTGACTGTGAATCATATTTGACGGTGCAAAACGGATAGGTCAGCTACACTTTATTAGAGCTATATTTCGGCCCTTCTTGGTAAGGGTCCTCTTCAGGCTCAAGCTGGAAAACGAACATGTGAAAAACAATTAAGGATTCTTCGAAAGGGTAGAGATTCGTCTGGATTTTGATTTTGGAGTCACCTGTTTCTTCTTCTTCTTTCATTTCCACGACCCAATCGAACAGCAAAAACAGCGGCCGTGTTCAGAATGAAACCACAGCGCCAGCTTTAACTCCAACCAATTTTCAAAGAAGAAGTTCACAGAACCAGATAATTAAGGAAGAATCTTTAATTATTTTAACAAGTTGATTTTCCAGCTTGAGCCTGAAGAGGACCCTTGCCAAGAAGGGCCGAAATACAGCTCTAATAAAATGTAGGTGACTTATCCGTTTTGCACCGTCAAATATATTGTGTTATATGCTTTTCTTCTTTTTCTTTAATCCACCTAGGCCCTCTTGTGGCCAGACTTGATGGACAATAAATCACTACAATGCTGCAAATATTTCCATTCCATCGAAGTTTACTTATATCTAAGTCTGTAATGTTTAATTTAGTTTCCAGAGCGAAAAAAAGTTTTGGAAGTTCTGCGTCTGTTAATCCCAGAACTAATGGTTTCGTGAAGGTGCCACCAAAGTTACAGACCTGACGAATTTTCAAAACAATAAGTACAGTTTTTTCGCTTTTGCTCTTGCAGTAGATTTTTGGCGAATCAGTACTGGAAGTATAGACAGTTGGTATTAGTTCAAATAACTGTTTGTAATGTATACACAGTTTATTATTAGTATTCTTCTTGGTTGAATATAAACCAATTATGGACGGTGACCAGCTTCGGTTCCAGGATAAATTACTGACTGATTGATGTACACTGGATTTTGAAGGAAAGCTTCCCACATGCGCTTTAAAAGCACATATCATTATAGATGCGACAGCTTCCTCGAAATAATTGCGAGGCTTCAGCAAAACTGCGGCTATCCGCTATTATGCTACTCACCTTCATAACATGTACAAGGACAGACGCATAGTAGTCTTTCAGGAGTTGCCTAACATTCTTCTTTTTATCGGGCGGCAAGAGTTCGCTTTGGGGTAAAAGTCTTCCTGTCTGGTCGGCCAGAGCCCGAATCTTATATGGGACAAAACCTGGAACAAACGAGGAATGTTAAGTAAAGTACCTTTTCAATTACCTTGAATGTCTACCTTGAATTCAAGGTAATCAATTACCTTGAATCCCTGTAACTAGTTTTTCAGGTCACGTCTTTCCAGCTACTTAAAGCATCTGTTATTTTGGCTACCACTGTCTCCTCGCTAAGGGAGGGCTAGTAGGTTATTGTTGTGGTGATCTCAAACAAAACCACGCGGATTTTCTCAGTTGCCGTATTTTGCTACCTTCGATATGTATCATGCCTGTCGACGGTTGTCTGCGCGAAGTCTTTCCATCAGAAAAACCGGGTATGTAAATTGTTTCCCTACTTTTGCAACGGGTCTCGGAAAAGGCTTAAAACAGCCAAAACCGTGTGTTATTTGTTGAAAGCACAGCACAGTTTTAAAGTATTCAAATATTTGAAAATACTGTAAGCTGAAGAGTAAATAGTGCGAGGGGTCTTTTAAGGTAAAACAATAGCTTCTTGTGTCATTTGTACGTTGAAAGCGAACGGTTGTGACTTCTGTCCATGGCCGTATCCAGGGGGGGGTTAGGGGGTCCCCCCCCCCGAAGCATACCCGCAGGCAAACCCTCCCCCCCCCCCGAAATAAATTCCAGGACACGGGCCTGCTTGTGTCACACACATTCACCCCCCCCCCCCCTCCCTGATAACATACGCCAGCAGTACCACTTGGAGGCAAGTAATGGGGTTAATAACTTAATATTCACCGTTTGCAATAATCATAATAAACAAATAAAACGGTACACAGTCCTCGAGACAAGAATGAACGAGTGTTTTCTTTTTCTATTATTCTTTTTTTCCCCAATACTAGTCAATTGAAGGCTGATTATATCTTCATGTCACAAGAGGAATGTCGTGTATCACTGCTTTGGAAAAATGTGTCTGAATGGTTATTATTTTTAGAGAAAGTTGGCTTTCTTTGTTGGCTGCGTTCAGTTAATGCCTTTTCAACCCCTCAAATTCACAAAAGATAAATAAGGCTAGGGTATGCGTGTGAAAATATGTTCAAAGTCACCCACCTGCAAAGTCGTCTCCACATGCCTTGCAAAAAGACAGAATAATTGACATGTTAGCATGCTCCTCCTTGTCTGTTTGTACAAGTGTCGTAAGAACTGTCCCAAGCAGGGGAAGGCCATCTTTTAAGGTGTAAATTCCAGCAGAAACGAGTTCAGAGTAAAACCGAAAATCCACTCGGAACTTGCTAGGGTTCGCGACCTATAAAAGAGATGGTTGCATCAGATAAAGAAAATCTGATCGTTATCTGAAATCTTTTGTACCTTATGTCACCCACTATTTTAATTCCAGTTAAGTTCTACGTGTGGATAAAATGTTATTTATGTACTTGTGTCATGTGTAATTCGCGTGAATGACGATCCGATGCTAGCATGTACAATACAAGCTACAAAAGTTCAATGGGCACGTCAAACTACCCCAATCCCACTCTGTAACAACCTAGGAACAATGCTTACCCTCTAGATCAGCAGCTTTTTCAACAGTTTCCTCTCTGTGGTATTTCAAAGCGTAATTTTTTGGGCCAGTACATGCTCCATTTACTAGCTTGGACAAAGTAGGTATGAGCGTGTTCCACCCTTCTAACAATAGTACCGTAACTATTACTTACTATTTTCGTTCCAACCTCACGAAAAGTTACTACGCTGACCGTCCCAACCTTCTCGGAATACTAACTAATAATAACTAATTTGCTTACCATGCTCGGTAGCGTAGTAAGCGTGGTAACTAGGGATCTCTGTAACGTACTTGGCTGGATTACCCCGTGGAGTTACGTTTTACCGAAAGTTAAATTCGTTCCAGCCTTGACGACAAGAAGCCAACATTCGTGACATCATGCGTAATAACTACGGTAAGTAGGGTGTAACACCCTCTACATGTCTCCACTCCAGCTGTGTACTTCCTGTCAGTAGACTAAATTCCCATTTTCACAGAATTTCTGTTGTACCCAGAGTCATCAGCGGTCTACAATCCATTACAAGCAGATGAGCAAAATATTTGGGCTTGATCATGATCGGGACCCGACCAGGTATGGGAATACAGAAGCGAATGACGTCAATAGACTTGGGAGTGTCAATCAGTTTCAATGAGCGGTTACCGACACGAAAAAGAAAAGAAAACAAGTGCAAAATAATTCTGACCATTCGATTAACCTAGTTTAGTACACGCAGTCACTGACTTCTTGAAGAAAACTTTTTAGCCAGGAATCAGAAACGGCCATGTTTCAATCAGCTACTGGTCGCACAAAGCAAATGTATTAAGCCTGTGTCTTGACGAGACAATGGAAAATCAGCCGCAGAAAACCGCCACAGTTTTCAGACTGGGCATGAGTCCTCTATGCGATTAACTGAGATATTGGTTCGTGTATAAACTATCTGCTTTTGGGCGGTGAGTGCCTAATGGCAAGTACAAACCGGGTAAAAACAAAAAAATATTCCAAGGTTGCTTGGGGAAAATAACAATATAGTAATATAATATGGTAACTGTACCTTTCCATCTTTTTTAAGGCTCAAAACTTTCTGCCAGTTTTCAAGAAGTGTTGGTGCAAAATCTGTATACTTGCGATGAATTGCCGAGCATACTTCAATCAGTGAAGTAATATCTGATATTTTTATCTTGGTCTCGCAGATGGCTGCTGCTATCTCTCCGATGTACTTTGAAAGATTAAGCGTCTCGCAGTCCTTGATAATACTCTCCTTCTGCCCTTCGGTGTAGTTTTTCTATAAAAAAAAGAAGATTCTGAAATATAAGCTACTCGAACTACTAAACAAAAAGTAGAAGGCAGTATTGGGACATAATGGACTGAGAGAACCCTTACCGTCCCTTTTCTGATACTTCGGAGAACAACGCCTTCTAACGCAGCGCTCACAGTTATGGCAGTGAAACATCTAGAACGCGGGTAGGTACATTATAACAAATTCTGACTCTGGTTACTGGTTACTCTGGTTAGATTCATTTCTTTTCTTCATTCCCCTACGGAGCTTTGACTCTGAAGTCTGAGATGCCGAGTTTTCTTATACCAAACAAAAATACAATTCTTGGCGCCTTAATGGATGACTTCTCTCACATTCGTGTCTAGGGTTTCAAAAATGCCATTAAAAAGCAGGATTAGTTAAAGCAACGCAAGAAACAATGCCTCAGACTTCAAACAAACTTTCACAGAGCTACTGGTTGGCATTTCAAGGATTTAATGAACTGCTGAACTTACCAGTTTCCGGACGAATGCAGTGTTCTTTTTCAGAGCTGAGTCTAAACGACCAAGGACAGATTCATCAGGTCTCAATGAAGCAGCAGCCAAATTTCGATCCCTCAGTGACTCCCTATGCTTCAGTCGTTTCTCTGTCTCGTCAATGTACTCGGTCAGCTGATCAGAAAAATACACAATCAAATTCTCACATCAACTCTGCTACACAAAATTGTGGAAAGTCTTAAACGAGGCTTAAAGTTAGTATTCTTCAACCTTATTGGAGACCAATCTCTACACCTTCTTATACCTACTTTATGCCTATACTATTTCCGCTGCTTTTTATTTCTATATGCTCCTGTCAAAAATAGTACAGTATTAAATATTCTTTGAGCCCAAGCTGACTTTGAAACATTTATTCTAACAATGTTTAGGAAACGTGGAAACGGGGTTATTACTTACCGGAAACGTGGAACGGGGTTATTAAGGGAAGAAAATTTAAGCCTCAGTCCCTTATTAACAACAAAACCGAAGTCGATCAAAATGCAGAAAAAAATATTTCTTGCCGTCGCCCCATTCGTGCAGCAAAAACAGCAGCCGTGTCAAAAATTAAATCTCAGCACTAATTTTTCGTGTAGTGATTATTCAAAGTAATAGATTCAGGCAAGTACTCATAATAGAAACGTAGAACGAGGTCATTAATAAAATAATATTTAAGTTTTCAGCCCCTTATTAATGAAAAAACCGAAGTTGATCAAAATGCAGAAAAAAACCTTTCCTGTCATCGCCCCAATCGTGCAGCAAAAACAGGGTCGTTGTCAAAAATTAAATCTCACGACTAGTTTTTTCATGATAGTGGTATTTGAAGATAATTTACTTTAATAAGAAATTTATAGTCGGTAGAAGCTTCAGTTCTTTATTACAGGTTTGTTTCCTTCCCCGTAGTTGAACCAGAGGATTGACAGCCTGACGAGGATCCTTGCCAAGAAGGGCCGAAATATCGCTGATGAAAAATCATAGCTGACGTATCCGTTGTAAACATTGTTAGAATAAATAGTACAGTATTCTTGCTCAGATACGCCTGAGGTGCACCAAACCTATACATCTCTAAATATGTATGTTTGAAACATATTAATATTAAAGATTTTTTTCAGAAAACATGAATCTTTAGCAATCAAAGTGCGGCATTGCACATTACTTCAGGTTAAGCAAGGCGTACAGCAGTGAATGTTTTTTGTTGTTTTTTTAACCGAGAATACATCTTTATTTTGAGCAATTAAAGAATTTATTTTCAGTTTTTTAATAGCCTATATAGCCTAAATTTGAAGAATGATAATAATTTGGTAACAAAACTTGGGGAAAATTTTCCCTGAAATTCATACTCTGGCAACCCAGCTAAGATTTTAGTTTCTTGGAAGAAAATGCAGGATAAAGAGGATTTGCTTGGCTTTCTTTTGAGATACTTTCGAATCTTAAAGCACAGCTCTTACTAGAAATGATCTTTTCCCTACGAAAGGGATTGGAAAAAATGGTTTTCAAAAATACCATTACTTTTCACCTGAAATTAGCGATTTTCTTGTTAGCGCTTGTCGACACTATCCAGCCTTCGAGCTCTCCGACGCGGCGGCTGGGAGCAAAACGTTTGAAAACTGAACATGCCGTGGCTGGAAAGTTGGAAAACTAAGCAAACAAAGCAAGGCAAAAACAGAAGATTCCCGTATCCTTATGTGACAATGAGTTGCCGGCGGACATTGAATATTTCGGCAAACTTTGTGTTGCGTGACGGGCAAAACTCGGCAACGCCGAAAAAGCGCTAAAATTCGTAAGCAGAAAACGAAACAATGGAAAAAGGTGGGAATTTGGAAGCACAAGGGAGCTAGGTACCTTATAAAAGGCAGAATAAGCAAGAGGGGTCCTTTAAGGAACATTCTGAGATAAGACACAGACAATTATAGTTGGAGAATAGAATCTGCAATAGGGCATAAACCCCCCCCCCCCACAACCTTTTAAGATTCGGTAAAAAAAAAAAATGGGCCAGAGGCCCAGAATTTTACTAAAGTTATTCCTTAATTTCGGTATATTAACGGGGATTCGGAGGTTTTACAGAATCCCAAATAGGCTACCCGTACAAACCTATTCGGCATATTGATCGGAATTCGGTATAATTGCCAGGATTCGGTAGTTATCATGAATTTGATGAGCGAATTTACTGAATTAGTCGGTAGTTTTAAGATGCCCGGTACTATTCGGTATATTTATGGAGATTCGGTAGTTGACACAGAATCCCGAATAGGCTATCGGTCCGGAATTATTCAGTATCATGATTGGGATTCAGTAATTTATTCGGTATAATTTTCAGGATTCCAACTTTCCTTCCAGTTTCGACGAAATTAAACCGAATAATATATGTATAAGTTATACATCATCCCGAATATGCTGTCGTTACAAACTTATTTGGTATAATATCTGGATTCGGTAATTTATTCTTATTCAACATAATTGTCAGGATTGGTTAGTTGTAACGAGTATCGAACTTCGGTCCGGTTTAGATGAAATTATACATATTAATTCGGTATGATTTTGACTCTGTAGTTCTACAGAATCCCTAATAGCCTATCGATTTTTAAAATTATTTGGTATAATAAGTGGGATTCTTTTTTTTTCTTCTTTTTTTGTTAAAAAAACAAAAAGAAATCAACAGACGAATCCCGGAACTGCCAACATGCCACAGGCTCTAAACGGTCAGCTCAGGAACTGAGACGAATTAACACCTCTAAAGAAGACAAATTTCATCTCTTACGAAAATCACCTGTGAGTTGTGACAACCCTATCCGCGTCAGACGCGACAACAATTCCATATCAACAATTCCATATAAAAAGAGAACAAGAAAACAAACTAAATAACATTAACTTTCAAGAATTAAGAAGATGTTTTTTCTACGGAAAGGGCTCAAAGACACTGATTCTTTTACACAGCACGGCAACACATTCCATATTTCTACGCCAACATGTCGTAACGGAAGAGCTCCTCGATGAGTATGGCGTATTTTTGACAGGAGTATATTTCTCTCAGAAGAAGTAGTTGGGTATGAATGGTACTCGAAGGTCCCATGAAATATATTTAGTTCTCGTATTCCTAACGGTGCTAATGAAATAATACATGAATAAACTAAAGTTGCTACCTGAAACTTTTAAATTTTGTAAACATTCAGAACGTTAGCAAGACATTTAAGAATAATGTTTTTATCGCACGGTTTTGGATTACTTGGATTTTGTGTATGTTATATTTAAATGAACTGGACCACAGAGAAAACCCATATTCCAGATATGATGAAATAAGGGTGGAGTATAAAGTTTTGAGTGCTTGTTGTGGAATTAAATCTAGTCTGCTCAGAACACATGCTCCACGTGACATTTTAATAGAAAGAGTTCTCATATGATCTTTCCATGTAATCATTTCATCAATAATCATTCCCAAACACTTGAAACTTGTTACCCTTTCAATCACCACATCCCCAAAGGAAAATATTTTATTCGTTTCAAAGTGCTGCAAATTTGAGAAAATCATGTATTTTGTTTTCGAGATGTTTAATGAGAGATGATTTTTCCGCAAATACTAAGACAAACTAGTCAGAGCCGCCTCCATCATAGCAAACAATCCATCTACTGTATACGATTTTAACAGCATTACTGTGTCATCGGCATATGTTATAAGTATACAATTAGTAACAAATTCTTTTATTTTCGGTAATTTATTCGGTATAATTTCCAGGATTCGGTAGTTACCACGATCCTCGAACTTCGGTCCAAATACGCTGACATTTCATCGAACTTTGATCCAATTTTGACGTCTGTTTTATAAACCGGTGACCCCTCCCTGCATGCCGCACAGAATCGTACTCCAAGCCCAGCTGTATTTTCTGATCTTGTCAGAATTTCGTATGTTAAGAGCTTGCAAGAATGCGTAAAGACAGTTACCAAGTCTTTCGTGGGAAAGTGGAAAGAGGCAGATTTTCTAATTTTTTGCATGCAGCGCATAGTTTTAACCTGATTTGGTACTGTACAGAATGTTGTATTCCAGCAGCGAAGTAGGTTTAAAAAAATTCATTCATGCAAGCAAAGTTTGAACATACATCAGATTTGTAAGCAAGACAAAAGAACTGATCTACGATTTCATCCTTAGTCCTTACTTTTATTTTGGATATCAAAAAGACGCTCTAATCATAAATGTTTCTAAACATTCTGTCTTCAGCCATTTTCGTAATATTCTCTATTTTATGGCTTAGGCCAGTTTTAGGCTTGGGATCTCAGAAACATTAAAACACTAAAAGCATCGAAATAGTTAAATTCGGGATGAAAAAAGAAAATTAAAAAATCTCGCCTGCAGCACTCGCTTTATGTGGTCATGGGTAGTCTTAGCTAGCCTACAGAGGCTACAGTAGCCACAAGCTGCTGCTGGGACGTCGCTCCATCCAGTTTTAATGTAGGTATATTCCTTCAGCCCAGGCTGGCTGAGAATCATATATGGCACTTGCTATGTACTATGTATCCTAGCTGGCTAGGATATGTGTAGTTTGCATTGTCAAATATGGTTTTAATTTTTCTTGATATTCTTAAGATCTTGGTGCTTAACCCACAGTAAAAGACAGGAAAATAAACAAATCAGATTTGGAACATTTTTGCATGTTGCGCTCAATTTAATTTTGTCCTCTCATTGCTACTAGAAATGTGCCTGATGATATACTAGCAATATCCTAATAGCTGCCTAATTATCTTTCATACTGCCCTTTACTGTTGCTCTCGGTACTTAACTCGGTACTGTTATATAATTTAAAATACACTGAAGCTCGATTTCTCTGTTTCTAGGATTTGATAGGATTTTTGAAAGATTCTGTAAAATCTTGGTTCTGCACCACCCCAGCAAAAATGCACTTGCAACACCCCTACTCTAGATGCCTAACCTTCATTCAAAAGGTCAGCTAGTTTGAATCCAACCAGCGAGAGGCTCTACTGGAGGATCACCCCACCTTATCTCGCTGGAAGTGCGATTTAAGGTAAAAAGCAGATGGTAAACAATGCAACTGATCTGGAGTCTAAACAAGCATATGGCCTTTAAACATCATTCCCCAACCAATATCCTCGAAGCATTCCAAGTCATGGCCAAAACTTTCTGTCCCACTATAAATTGTTGATTTTCTCTACCTCATTTCCATGTATTTCTGTATCTATTTTTATTTTTGTGTTCCGAACCTCATCCCCCAAAACATAGGGGACGTTTTCCCATTGATGGCTGTAGAACTGAACGGTGATCCCATCTAGGCGAAAATGAGAGAATCGATCAGGAATTGAAAGATGAGAAAGATGGGTTCTATCAATGCAAAAATGGGCATTCAGCTGGATGGGAGCATATGAGTGGAAGGGCCCCACTTTTTCTGTCATCAATCTGTGGGAACCCTTTTCCTATCCACATTTAGCTCAACCCTGCCCTGGGAGCAGTATTGAATGGGAAGCGTCTTTGGAGCTTGATGGCCCATTCACCTGTGCATACGTACACCCATAAACAACAACAAAAAGACTGACAGCCTTCACACAAAAATGGCCGTCGAGCTATATGGGACCAGAGAGATTGATGCAGAAACTTCCCCATACTAAATAGTTATACGAATGTCCCTTGCAGTCTAGTACACTAGCCTCATTTCAGGCACAGTGCTCAAACCTCTAGCACCATGCCTGGGTGCTAGACGTTCAAGCACTGTACCTTGGATTTCATGTATGGTGCATGGATTTCAGTATACAGTGCATACAGAAAAAACACAGTTTCTGTCATCACGACTGAGCACCGGCTCGGACAGGGCTGAAATTACTACTATGAATTAGAGAAATCAAAGACAATCCTTTAAATATTTTTCACAACAAAAACAAAAGGGCTCTAATAATGATGGAAATGAAAAACCTAACAGCACCCTATCTATTTTCCATGTATTTTCCCTATCTATTCCCCAAGAGCCAATATTCTGGTTGGCTGCAAGGTAGAAAAATCTGAGGCACAGGACACTTTGCATGCAAAACCCTTGACTATGTAGAAAAGGAAATGAGGTTTTTCACATCTGTCATCAGCTGAGCCCTTTTGTTTTTGTTGTGAAAAATATATATAAAGGATTGTCTTTGTTTTCTCTAATTCATGGTAGTAATTTCAGCCCTGTCTGAGCTGGTGCTCAGTTGCTATGACAGAAACTGTGTTTTTGATGTATGCACTGTATACTGAAATCCATGCACCATACATGAAATACAAGGTACAGTGCTTGAACGTCTAGCACCCAGGCATGGTGCTAGATGTTTGAGCACCGTGCCTGAAAAGGGGCTAGTGTACTAGACTGGTCCCTTGACTTCCAAAAAGGGATATGATAAAAGCACATTTTATGTCAGTTAATGAGAGCAAAAAAAAATATTATTTACAAACATTTATTGACGCACATGTGCTTGGATCATACAGAATACTGGAAACAAAAAAGAAAAATGTGACAGCATCATTAAATACTGATGGTGTTAAAAATCAATATAGTTATGTTTTTAACTTCTTCCTGATAAAATCAAACCCCTTTAACAGTTGGGCACCAGACTTTTTGGAGAATTCCCCTCCACAGGGCTGCCACAGGGGAATCCCCTGCACAGGTGAAAAAGAATCCCCTGTGGAGGAGATAGTGCTCGGGGAAAAGTGTGAGCAGTTGGGAAAACTGCACTTTTCCCCCAACACCATCTCCTCCACAGGGGATTCTTTTTCACCTGTGCAGGGGATTCCCCTGTGGAGGGGAATTCTCCCAAAAGTCTGGTGCCCAACTGTTTAAGGAAATCATCTAAGACACACTGTAATTCCAACTTTCCAACTCCTTCCAGAAGGAAACAACAACTTTAGTGATGTCTTTCCCTTGCCTGAAGTCAGCTGGAAGTCAGAGCAGATCCAGACTCTGGATCTTATTTATTGCAAAAATGGGACAAACAAATTTTTTCTGTTTTTTTTTCTTTTTCTAGAATCTCACCTCTTTCGAGCCGTCCATATTGGTTTAGCTTAGCTGAGTATCGATATCAGTCCAATGAACTAAGAGACATAAATTTGTGATACGTGAGACGCGTCGTTTGTATTTCTCGCTTATCGAGAACTTAGCGTTGTCAACAAAAAAGGACAGATAAAGTTTTACAGGACGCGTCCGCACCCCAAGAATCTACGAAAAGTACGAACCACATATTCCTTCCGTTCCGATCCGACGTCAGTTGAAACCAGGTTGAAACCTGGTTGAAACACAAATCAAAGACAGACTTCCCAGATGTCCGGTGCTTCCGCACAGTCAAGACAAGGGGTGGTTCGAAAGAGGGGGGCGCGGGGGGGGGTGACTCACCCCCATGCTTCAGAGAATCTACTCTCAGTCGTATGTTTCGAGCTTGTCTGTATTGACAGTCGTATGTTTTGAGTTTCTTAGAATAAGATACAGGTACTTAACAAACGTGAATTTCACCCACAAATCACAGTTTTTAGACGTATGGCTACGAAGAAATTTCAGTTTGTCATTTATTCAAATTCAAAGTTTTGTGTACTCACTTTGTCAGAATCACAGTCGTATGGAACTTGTCAAAATGACATCAACCACGAATTTTCCCTGAAAATAACCCGTTTCTTGTCGTATTTTACGAAGAGAGTCGTATTTTACGAAGAGAGTCGTATTTTAGAGACTGTCTTAAGTTTTGGGTTTTTGAGCTTTCCAAATGATTCAGTTAGGTGAATTTCGACAGCGAATGATCTATTTCTGGTCATATGGTTGTATAGAGATTTTCTGTAAGTCAGTACGTTACAAAATATCGCTTGTTTGGAGCTTGTTAGAATGACAGTCATATGTTTCGAGCTTGTCAGAGTGCATAAATGCCATTACCAAATCGTGATTTTCACTCTGTGGTGCTAAAAACGGGCTGATTTTCAAAAATGTCGACTGTGGCGCGACGTTTTAGCATTATCTTATCTGGTTTTGTGCAAAAATCTCCTTATCTCACAAAGAAACAGGATTATTTTTTTCCAAGCTACATGAAAAGGTAGAAGTTGTAAAAGAGTAGTTGAATTTTGCTCGGATTGACAAAATTTCGCCTGCGGCGCTTACTTTAGTTGGTCTTGATTAGATATGTCAGCAGCTGGTACAGAGTTTTGTCTTTTCTCCAGCGAAATTTAATATGAACAGCATCGTATAATTCATGTTACTTATTTGTTTATTATTTTATTACTACAATGGCATTTTCCGTAACGTTTTAGAAACGATGACGTTAACATTTCTTGAGCCTGCTGGTGCTGTATTTTTTAGCCATTCGTATATTTTGAAGTCCTCCCCCCCCCCCCCCCCCATGCCCGAGTTCCTTCGAACCGCCCCTGGTCAAGACAACCCTTCCAAAGTTTCATGATAGTAACGACAAGAACAAATAACGAGTAAGAACAATGGTCTCTCGTCCATCCACCGACTATAAATGTTCCGACAACAATGAGCGGAGGTGGACCCATTTCTTGGTCGTCCGTGTATACTCGTTGGTCTCCGACTCTCCGCCGTTACACACTTGAAGTCATTTACGAAGAAAACAACGTAGCCACTAGCGAGGCGGATGTTCTGGCCTGTTCACACGGGAAGGAAACAGCGTTGATTTTGTTTGAGTAGACGCTGGCGTCGGATTAGTGAATATTAGTGATGCGAAAAACAAAACGCGAACTTGACGATGGTCATTCATAATCGCTTTTGTTACACCATGACCATACGTATGAAGATTGAAATCCCCCTTGTGACATTCCTTTTTATGTCTCTCGGGAAAACCATACAATGCAAACCGGGATTTGAAGCACACTCACTGAAGTCATGACCCATTGAGTTTCAACATCTGTAGTATTAACTTTGTCAGACGAGTGTAAACTAAGAGTAACGTAATTAAGGCTTTCAAGGATTACTGAAATTACCGAAATGGTAGAAAAGCATGGAATAGTCAAAATAATACCAGTAGGTGAGTGTATATTTTGTGTTTTTCTTCTTTTTTTCCGAAATGTATAATTGTATACATTTCGATTTATTGAGTTAGATTTCGATTCAGTAGTTAATTGAAAGACGAAAGTTCACCTCAACTTGGTCTATCTCGTTTGTCTTTTAGTTCACTACTTACAAATAATTCGATGTCAACGGTGTATTTTCCCATTAAAGAAAGTCTTTGGTTTTCGTACTGAGGCCTTGCCACATGGGTTCTAGTTTGTCTAGGACTCACATAGAAGTCCTAGTTTTTTTTTTAATTCAATTAATAATTGTTTCTGGTTAGTATGTCAGAGTAGAAGCCTATTCCATCTGCGTAATATTTGTTCATTTCCACTGAATATTTGTCCTATTAAACCTGAAACGCGGCCTTTTTTTTAAAGAATCTGCCTGTTTTCATCTGATATTCTCATATGAGAGCAAATACCTGGAATGAAATTTATCTCTTCTTGTTCTGGATATTGACACCCCTTAATTGAATTGACCCCGAAAAGATACAATTTACGTTACCATATATCTTACGTTACCTGTATACGGCCTTTGGGTTTTTCAATAAGATATATATACAGTTTGTCGTACTTTCAACTAAATTTGACGCATTTGTAAAATCTGCTTTGCATCAAATGGCAGTCTCTGTATATTTTGATATTCTGAGGAATTTTCTTGTCAACCCCCGAAAGCTTGTCTGAATCAATTAGCCGGCAACCGCTGTTTCAGCGCCCGCCCAGCCCAGTGTGAACAGGCTTATCACTGCTGCCTCCATTCGATTTTTCTTCCTCAGTGGTTTACTGCGTTATACCTTCTCTGTAGAGGTAACGACTTTTGATGTCCCGGGTAAGATCCACCTCCGCTCGTTTGCGTCGGGAGTCGACTCGTCTCAGCTTGGTTGTGTGACAGATATAGGGAGACAGCAGTTCTTGCTCTTATTTGTTCTTGGTAACGACAGCTAATTTTGAGACCCTTCAACATTTCACATATGTCCCTTTCGCATTTCAAACATCTTCTGCATCCCAATCACAACTGCCAATCCCTCTTCCTTTTCCTCCTACATCTGCATATTTATTGTGATTCGAATGAGTTCTCTATGGCTCTTAATGACACTTTCCAGAAAACCAGAATCTGGAGTGTCCAACACCGACAACACCCCAAACTTCCAGATGGTTTTGGCCTAGCTTCACTTTCCAGATCCGTATAGACGAATACAGCTGTCTGGAATCCGGAAGAAAATTCTGTAAGTTGAAGCCTCGCCTTGACACTGGTGTGACATGTTCATTATTTATTTATTTTTAACACAGATGAAATACATTCATATACAAACGCTACGATATCAGCTTAAGTTCGTGTTCGGGATTCCATAACGTTATAGTGACGACATACCTATGACTTCGTAAAGTTTTTCCGTCCGTCTTCCTGTCTTTCAGAATTAGAAATCTGTTCTGAAGTCGATTACAGATTCGTTACACCACGCAGAGGAAAGGAGGTATGCTGAATCCATTTTTGAGCTTTATTTTCTTGCCGGACCAGTATTAAAGCCGAAATATCTGGTAGAATTAACATAAATACTCCTTGAGCCCAGCCCGACAGGGATAGATACATTAAAACAATGGCTAACAAGACCAAAGGTTTCGCTGGGATCCCAAATTCTGAATATTTATTGGACTAGGCTAAGTACTTGACCCAGCCAAGCGAATCTTGTAGATTTCCGGTATTCGCCAATAAATATATACTACTATAAACTACAAATAAGTCCATACATGGATTCAGTATGCATGTTTGCTCCAACATCTCATCTCTAATCGACTTCAGATCAACTTGACCAAATTCCTCCTTTTAGCAGTACAGTCTACTCTCGACGAACTGCATGCAGAGCAAAAGAGCTGGTGACATTGAGAGGCAAACCCTTCGATCCAAATTTCCGTGTTGTGGAAAATCTTGCCAGCTTATTCGTCAACATGTCTACTTGCACCGATACCGAATCTCTAATCGATCTTTAGTGTGTTCGAAAGCTGCAACAGTATGTCTCCTCACCCTATATCGAGTTACTTCATGTTAAATTTCCGGCTGTGGCCGGATTCCTTGCCAACTAATTGTCCGTCAAGAAAATAATTTTCATATTCGGATTCAGCATGTCTACTTACCCCTAAATCAAACCTCCAATCAACTTCAGATAAAACTTCTAACTTTTCACAAATTTCCCGGTTTTGCCGGATTCCGGGTGACAGCAAGTGACTACGACAAGAAAATAAATTTCATTTTCAGATTCACATTGTCTCCTTACCCCTATTCCCTAAACCGTCTATCTCATTAGCTCTGAAAAAGGGGTTTTATTTGCCTCTTAATGTGAAACCCCTCCCCCACTCCTTAATGTAGGGCTCAGAGCCGAAGAGTCCTCATACCAAGTTTGAATAGAGTATCTCAACCCCTTGACGGAAAACTAAAAGACGGTACGTTGTGGGATCCCCAAAACGGAAAGTCAGCTATACTATAACCAATTATAGTTGCTATAGGCTCCATCTATTTGTTGCAGGTTCGTTTCTTCCAGTCCAGCAACAACCTGACGAGGACCCTTGCCCCGATGGGCCGAAACGTCGCTGTCAAACATCGTAGCTGACTTTCCGTTTTCATGGGACTTGCCCTTCGGCCAAGTGCCATATAGCATTTGTAATGTCTGTCCGTAAGTCAGTCTGTCGGCCTGTCGGTCTGTTGGTCCCGGTTTTGCTAGTTCGGGCACTTCCAGATAAGCTAGGACGATGAAACTTGGCAGGCATATCAGGGACCGGACCAGATTAAACTAAAAGTAGTCTCTTCCCCGATCCGACCATCTGCAGGGGAGTGGAGGAGGGAGGGGGAATCCGAAAAATTAGGAAAAATGAGATATTTTTAGCTTACGAACGGGTGATCGGTTGGTATATGGAAGGACCTCGTGTCTCGGACGTTCCATTTTAAATCCAGACCGGATCCGGTGACATGGAGGGGAGTTGGAGGGGGAAACCGGAAGCTGTCAGCTACGATGTTGTCTAAATAGACCTATCTCTATCTCTATCTATCTATCTAATATTGGAAAACGCTTATCGTGGAGAGATCCGGATGAAACTTGGTGGAAAGAACAAGCACAAGTCATAGATACGTGATTAACATAACCGGAACGAGTTCGGCGCTTCCTCGTGTGCTAGGACGACGAAAATTGGCAGGCATGTCAGGGACCCGACCAGATTAAATAGAAAATAGTCACTTCTCCGATCCGACCATCTGCGGGGGAGTGGAGGGAGGGGGAAGCCAAAAATTTAGGTATTTTTAACTTGCGAAAGGGTGATCGGATCTTGATGAAAGTTGATATTAGGATGATCTCGTGTATGAGACGTCGTACTTAAAATCCGGGCCAGATCCGATGACACTGGGGGGAGTTGGAGGAGAGAACCGAAAATCTTGTGAAACGCTAAGAGTGGACGGATCGGGATGCAACTTGGTGGCAAGAACAGGCACAAGTCCCAGATACGTCATTGACATAACCGGACCGGATCCGGACACTGTGGGGGAGTTTGGGGGGGGGGCAGATTTCTAGCGATCCCGCGAGTTCGGCATACTTTCTGATGTGCTAGGACGATGAAACTTGGCAGATATGTCAGGGATCCGAACAGATTGACTTGATAATAGTCGTTTCCCCGATCCGACCATCGTGGGGGGAGTGGGAGGACGGGGAGTCCGGAATCTAGTGGCATGCATAACTTTTGAACGGGTGATCGGATTTGAATGAAGCTTGTAGGGTGGAAACAGCTATCGCCTCAGATGTTCAGTGACAAGTCCGGGTCGGGTCCGATACCTGTGAGGGGATGGGGGGGGGAGGGGGTCGGAAAACTCAAGAAACGCTTAAAGCAGAGGGATTGGGACGGAACCTACTGGAGAGAACAAGCACTAGGCCTGAATACGAAATTTGTGGAGTCAATGGTTTCGGGGCTCTGTGGAGGGGGGGGGGAGTTGGAGAGGGTTTCCTGGAATTCTGGTAGTCGCGAGTTAGAATAGTTCCAGATGTACTAAGAAAATGAAACTTTGCAGGCATATTAGTCCCGATTTAATTCACTTAAGAACCTGACACAACATAACCCCCGGAAACTTCCGTTCCTTGATCCGAGCATTTTTGGCGGAGCGAGGGAAGGAAAATATGGAAATTGACTGCAAATTGCGAACGAGTGGTCTGTAAATATTCTTTGAGCCCAAGCTAAATTTGAAACATTTATTCAAACAATGCAACGGATACGTCAGCTACGATTCTTCATCAGGGATATTTTGGCCCTTCTTGGCAAGGGTCCTCTTCAGGCTGTCAATCCTCTGGTTCAACTTCGGGGAAGGAAACAAACCTGTAAATAAAGAACTGAAGCTTCTACCGACTATAAATATCTTATTAAAGTAAATTATCTTCAAATACCACTGTACTGAGAAAACTAATCCTGAGATTTAATTTTTGACACGGACGATGTTTTTGCTGCAAAACTAATCCTGAGATTTAATTTTTGACACGGACGATGTTTTTGCTCCAAGCCGGCAATCGTGTGAGGAGAATCGGCGAAATGCGTTGCTCCACTTTCTTCTTATTCCTCGAGTCCGGGTGTCCAATGTTGTGAAGCATTGAAGTTGGGATTAGTCCGTTGTCTCTGCATCTTACTAAAAACCTCAGTTGATTTATCACTTGGCTTTTCCTTCCGGCCAAGTTGGATAATTGTCTGCATGTCTGAACTGTGAAAGTTCCGTACTTCGTAGATAAATATTCTTTGAGCCCAAGCTGACTTTGAAACATTCATTCAGACAATGTTTACAATGGATACGTCAGCTACGATTCTTCATCAGCGATATTACGGCCCTTCTTGTCAAGGGTCCTCGTCAGGCTGTCAATCCTCTGGTTCAACTTCAGGGAAGGAAACAAACCTGTAAATAAATAACTGACGCTTCTACCGACTATAAATATCTTATTAAAGTTTAACCGAAAAGGGCTAGGATACTACAGTCTAGTTACCCATCACTTGTTCGCTTAAGTAATCTTGAAAACCCGATGAAAAAGCGTTAGTTTGTTTTTCTGATATTTCCAAATAATCGATTATCCCATTGTGCTTGCCGCTCTTCCCGTTTTTGTGATATCTCTATGGTGCCTGGAACATTTGGCAACAATACCAGCAGCAAACGAGTAAATAAATTGTGTATCAAATAAACAAAGAAGTGTCTGGAGTCTGCAGTGCCAAAAACTAGGCCAAGATAGTGATGTGTCTTGTGTAGTGATAGTGCAGTGATTTTCGCGGGCGAATTGTGGACGGATTCACCATGGGAAAGCGTCCACATTCCCAACGTCCCTACTGAAGACTACTGTGGACAGAATGAAAATCCCCAATAGGTGTTGTAATAATTCAATGTATTTGAATCTAAGATGTAAAAATAAGTTGCCTGTTCAGTTAAACTTTAAAGTAAATTATCAATACCACTATAATGAAAAAACTAGCCCTGAAATTTAATTTGATTCGATTTAATTAATTTGATCCGATTGAAACTTAATGGGTGATAGGAATCGATGACCTAGACATGTAAAACATGCGTTCAAACTATATGCGACCACGGCTGGGGGAATTGGGGGGGGGGGGGTCGCGGAAACTTTTGACATGCACAAAAACCAAACGGATGGACCGAATTAGACGCAAGCTCGACAGTGCGGTGGGGGTGGGGTGGGGGTACCGGAATTTTCCAAAAATGCTCAGATTCGAGTGAAACTTGATAGATGGTATAAAAGACGAGGCTTTAGATGATCCACTTTTTAGTCCGAGCCAGATTCGGCCACAGTAGGGGGAGATGGAGGGAATACTAAAAATGGTGTAGCACGTCTAGGGATCAAACGAGTGGATTTATTGGGCTGAAACTTAGAAGTTTGAACAGTCATGCGCATTTGCTACAGATAATAAGAGACGATGCAAGAACTGGTCAGAACTGAGTGAAACTAAACATCCTATTTGTATTTCCGAACCGCATTTTTGGATTGCGGGTGTATTTTGTGACGTTCTCATTTACTTTCTTGTACCGCCCCTACCCGTAACAAGTGCCATATGAGCTCGTAGCTCTTATTATGGCACTTGCCCTTCGGTCAAGCGCCGTGTAGCGGTCGCAATTCTGTCCGTCCGGGTTTTGCTAGTCCGGCCACTTCGACATGAGCTAGGACAATGAAACTTGGCAGGCTTACTCAATGACAGTAAAACAAGACCAAAGGTTTCGATGGGATCCCAAAAATTTAATTTCTCATCCAGACAATTGGGCCCTGTCATCTCCAAACTCCTTAAGCATTTTTACTACAAAAATTCAGAAACAGATTAAGGCCAAATAGCTAATCATCTGAGAAAACCAAGTTCAAATATGGATTCAACATGTGTGTTTATCCCTATAAGTCATATTTGTTTTGACGAAACTGATCGAAACTACCTTAGCTTATGTAGTGATTTACCAACGAACTGATTTATTTAAACCCAGGCATCTGGAACAAGAGGCATAATATAGCAACAGCAAGCGGTTAACAAGAAATGAAGCATAAGCACAGCAAGCAGGCATATCATCACTAAACATGCAGGATATTACATCCTCCTTCTTCTCTAGAAGAAGGTTATCATCACTTATTAGCAGTGGAGACTCAACTGTTAGTATTGCTACTAAGTCTCCAAGAGAAGGCGCTAGGCTCGCTTCTCTTCACTCTGTGCTAACATATAACAACACTAGGAAACTCCTCATACGGCACTGATTTGCACGCACACACAAGAGAAGGCGCTTGGCTCACTTCTCACCGGGCATTATATACACTATATACATACTTTCACTTCTCTCCCTTTGAGATTTGTTGGTAGTTCACAAGTTCAGTTTAACTGGTGGCTTAATCTGCCTTCCGTACCTCCATCTAGTTACTGGTACGTCAACTGGTACTTCGTCCTTGGATGGGCTTTGGCTACTGGTAGTACGGGACAGTGTTGATCCATCAACTGAAGGGATGGCTGATGATGCGGTAGATGGTCGTTCGTCTGGACGAGGTAAGTCCGACACTGGGGCGACCACAGGAGGAGTAACTGCATCCTGTCCATTGTACTGTCTGTCCTGTACTGGTGTCGATGGCAGTGCATTTGAAATGTGTTTGCGATTCCTCTGTAGGATTGTTCCAGCTTCGGTTTCGATATGGAACGATCTAGGGCGTGCTGCTGGTGCTATGATGCTGGCAGTGCTCCACTGGCCGTCTGTTTGTTTCTGGTAAGCCACTATGTCGCCCGAGTGGAGTGTAGGCCTAGACTTGGCATGTTTGTCGAAGTACCATTTCTGTCTTGACTGGGCCACTTCCCGCTTCAGCAGGTACTTTTTTATAGGAACCACCTGTTTCCTCAGGTGTTTTTCTGTGCAGGGTAAGGTGGAGCGTAATTGGCGGCTCATTAGCAGTTGTGCCGGAGCGGCGTAGTTGTCTACGGGTGTATTTCTGTATTCCAGTAGACCCAGATACGGGTCATCTCCGCCTTCACTTGCCTTGGTGAAGATGTTCTTGCAAGTGTGGACAGCCTTTTCTACCAGTCCATTGGACTGCGGATAGATAGGGCTGGAGGTCTTGTGCCCTATACCCCATTCTTTTACGAACTGTTTGAACTCTGCGGATGAATATTGTGTTCCGTTGTCTGACATGATGATGTGGGGGATGCCATGTCTAGCAAAATGTGCTTTCAGTTTGCTTATGACCTCCTTGGATGTCAAGTTTTTCAACAGGTCGACTTCAAAGAAGCGGCTGTGGTAATCGACTGTAATCAGGTATTTCGCTTCGTTCCAATCAAATATGTCCGAGGCTACCTGCTGCCATGGTACTAATGGAATCTGGGAGTTGATGAGAGGCTCTTTCTGGTTGTTACGGCCATGTTTCTGGCAAGTGTGACAGTTTGTGATTAGTGTTTCGATGTCACAATTCATCTTTGGCCAGTAGACGAGCATCCTGGCGCGTTGTTTTGTCTTTTCCATACCAAGGTGGGAGACGTGGAGCTGCTTGAGGATTTGGGGTCGCATCTTCACGGGGATAACGATCCTTTCGCCCTTAAAAATGATGCCATTCATGTATGACAGCTCGTGTTGAAGGTTCCAGTATGCAAGGAGGTCTGTGGCACATTGTTTTCTGGTGTTGGGCCATCCGGCTTGGATGGCTTCTCTGACACGGATAAGGTGTTCATCTTCCTTGGTACGAAGTCGTATTTCCTCGAGCCTTGCATCGCTAACAGGAAGGATGCGTGCAATCTGGTGAACATACACCTCGATCTCTCTATGGAGCTTTTCGTCAACGTCAGGTAGGTAAAGCCTTGATAAGGTGTCTGCGACTGCGATTTCTGTCCCTGGTCTGTAAATGAACTCTAGGTCATAGGGTTGAATCTGGAGCATCATTCGTTGAGCTCTGGCAGGGGCTTTCTGAAGTGGATTTCGGAGGATAGTCTCAAGTGGACGGTGATCTTTGGTTACTTTTACATGCCTACCATATATGAAATGGTGGAAGTACTTGCAACCGAAGACTATTGCGTATAGCTCCTTCTCCAGCTGTGAGTACTTCTGTTCAGCTTTGCTGAGGGAGCGTGATGCATATGCGATGACGTTACCGTTTGACGAGATGTATGCTCCTAGACCGTGTGAAGATGCGTCGACGGTGAGGTCGATGGACTTGCATGAGTGGTCGAAGTATGCTAAGTTTGAGACCGTTGAGTCTTTGATGCTTTTGAGGGCTTCATCATGCTCCTTGGTCCACTTGAACTCTGTGAATTTACCGAGGTCACGCAGGGTTTTGTTCTGTGTTGATAAGTTTGGGATGTATTTTGCAAGATAGTTTAGCATACCCAACAATGTTGCAAGTTCTTCTGAGTTTGACGGTGTAGGCATGTTGTTGATGGCTTCAAGTTTGTCAGGATCTGGCTGCATTCCTTGTTCACTAATAACATGTCCGAAATAGGTCACACTTGTCACACCAAAGCTGCATTTTCCTTTGTTGAACTTGATGCCTTTTTCTCTGGCTCTTTCGAGTACAGCTACCAATCGCTTATTGTGTTCCTCCAGGGTTGAGCCGAAAATTAGGAGGTCGTCAATGATGACAGCAAACCCATCTAGTCCCTCGAGAGCCTCTTCCATTCTTCTTTGAAACTCATCCTGGGCAGATATGATGCCAAACGGCATCCGTTTGAAACGGTATCTGCCAAAGATAGTATTGAATGTTGTTAAATCTGCAGATTCGTCATCCAAGACTAGCGACCAATACCCCGACCTTGCATCCAGTTTGCTCAAGTATTTTACCCCATGGAGTTTGGATGTTACGTCCTCCAGAGAGGGGATAGGGTAGAATGGTCTTCTGATTGATCTGTTTAAATCTACAGGGTCAATACATATTCGTAGACTGCCGTCCTTTTTTTCTACGGCGACCATCGAATTAACCCAGTCAGTTGGTTTTGAGACTTTTTCGATTACTCCCTGTTCTTCCATGCGTTTAAGTTCTGCTGCTAACTTTTCTCGAAGTGATGACGGGATTCTTCTAGCTGGGTAAGCTGTAGGGACTGCGTCGTCCTTCAGGTGCAAATGGCATTCTCCATCTAGCTTTCCTATTCCTTGGAAAACGTCACGATAGCTACTGATTATTTCATCCATTTTTTTCCGTTGGATGCATGCATGTCCTTGCATGTCCCTTTCTCAACTTTACTGACGTTCAGTACCAGTTTTACTATGTTCAGATCAATGCTTGACCGGAATCCAAGAATTGGAACCGAGTCCGTTTCGACAATAAAGAATGGTAGGGTTTCGGCTTTGCTTGATTTATGCTTGCAGCTCAGCTCGCATACGCCTCTGACAGGAATTTTTGATCCACAGTAGCTAGTGAGTTTCTGAGTACTTTGTTTCAGTGATGGCGGATGTGGTAAGGCGTCGAAATACTTAGCAGGTAGGATATTGGCTTGTGCTCCTGTGTCGACCTTGAATTTGACAGGTAAGGAGTGATTCACCTCCAGTGTAATAAGGGCTTCATCTCTGTTCTTACTGGTTTTGTTTTCTATCGCATACAAGAAGACATTGTCCTCTTCGTCACTACTGTCCGCTGGAATCTCCTTGTATTCCATCACAGCATTCACTGATTTGTTACTTTTGCACACGCGTGCAAAGTGATTCAGCTTTTTGCATTTTGCACAGGTTTTTCCCTTGGCGGGACAAGTGTGGCTAGGCGAGTATGCTCCTCCGCAAAAATAACACTCCTTTGTTTTCCTAGAAGACACAGATGCATCTTCGTATTTTCTGACTGGATGCTTGTACTTCTGTACAATATCAATTTCTTTCTTGATTTGGTGTGGTTCTTGTATTTCGAATGTTCTTAGCTGTGCCTGGGTTGTTTGGTAAGAACGACATTTGTCAACAGCTAGTGCCAAAGTTAGGGTATCACCTTCCAGCAAGAGTCTTTCTCTCATTTTTGGGTCTCTGATGCCACTAACTATTTTGTCCCGAACCATTTCGTCAGCACTAGTATAGCTACAAGCCTTCACCAGGATTTTCAGTTCTGTGATGTATTTCTCTATACTTTCTCCTTCAGACTGGTCACGTTTTTGGAATATGTATCGGGCAAATACAGTGTTGGTGACTGGTGCAGCATATTCACGGAGTTTCTGCAGGTAAGTGTCTACGTTTTTTGTTTCTGCAGCAGTGAGTGGAAAAGTGTTGAATATCTGGCGCCCTTTTTCTCCTGCCCAGATGAGAAGGTAAGCACATTTGCTTTCTGCTGACTTCCCAGACAGGGGTCCCAGAAACATTAGTCTTGCATGTTCTTCAAAGCGTTTCCATTCATCGCCGAGAGAAGCTGAATCCCAATCGATACTTGGTGGCTTCGTTTCCATCTTCTGACACCATGTAGTGATTTACCAACGAACTGATTTATTTAAACCCAGGCATCTGGAACCAGAGGCATAATATAGCAACAGCAAGCGGTTAACAAGAAATGAAGCATAAGCACAGCAAGCAGGCATATCATCACTAAACATGCAGGATATTACAGCTTACTTCTGCCAAATTTCCGGTTTCTGCCCAATTAGGGAGCTACTTATCCGACAAAATAACTAAGCTAATAAACGAATTCATCGTATATCCTTACCCCTATATAGAACATATGATCAAATTCAAATAAAGCTTTAACTCATGACAAATTTTCCGGTTTCAGCCGAATTCCGGGCGAACTATGCGTCCGGGTAAAAAACGATTGTCATATACGGATTCAGCATCTCTTCTTACCCCTAAATCGGAATCTAATCAACTACAAATAAGACTTTAGCTTTTAAAAAAGTTTCCGGATTTGGCCGGATTCCGGGCGAACTACTTGTCCGGCTAGAAAATAGTTTTAATAGTCGAGTTCAGCATGTTTTGTTAAAAGCAACTTTTGCTTTTAACAAATTTTTGGCCTGATTCCGGCCGAACAAGTTGTCCTGGTAGAAAATACTGTTCACATAAGGGTTCAGCATGTCTTCTTACCCCTTAATCGAACATCTAATCAACTACAAATAAAACTAATTTTTAACAAATTTTCCGATTATGGCCGGATTTCGGGCGAACTATTTGCCCGGCGAGAAAATGGTTTTCGTAATCGTGCTCAGCATGTCTTGTTACCCCTCAATCAAACATCTAGTCAACTTCAAATAAAATTTTTACTTATATAAAACTAAAACTTTTACCGAGGGGCTTGTTTAACAGAGTTCGCAAACCACTACAATAGTCTGGCAGAGCCGATAATAGGAACAGTGATCACGCCCGAAAGCAAATTCACTGTTCCTACGGCCGGCTTCTACCAGACTATTGTAGTGGTTTGCGAACTCTGTTCACAAGACCCTCGGTAGCTCAGTGGTAGAGTGACTGCCTTGTAAGCAGAGGGTCCTGTGTTCAAATCCCGGCTGAGGAGCATTTTTGTCTATCAGTTCACTACTTATAAATGTTTCTATCTCAAGGGCGTCTTCCCCATTAAAATTATATATTTGGTTTTCACCACGAGACCCCGTCTTGTGGGTCCTGGTTTGTCTACGTGGCTCCGACAAGGGAGTCCTAGACTTCTAAATTATATTCTAAAAATTGTTTATGGTATTGATCACGGTACAAGTCCCTTGTGTAAAGCGACATCTATATTACCCTACTCCACCCCTAAATGTAGGGCTACAAAGCCCTAAAAGCAATTTGGCCACAGTGGGGGGAGTTGGAGGGGATAAAACTTTATGGCTTGCACAGGGTCAAACGAGTGGAGGGATTTGAATGAAACTTGGAAAGTAGCGAGACGATTTGCCCTAGATCACATATTTTACGGTCTGAACCGGATCTGAACACGGTGAGGGAAAGGGGGTGAGAATGCTCAGACTCGAGCGAAACTTGATAGCCAGTAAGAGAAGATGCTTTAGATGGGCTGCTTATGTGTCTGAACCATATTCAGCAGCGGTAGGGAGTGTTTCAGAGGGAGGAGTCCTGTAAATATTGTGGCTCCTAGGGGATCAAATTTGGGGGATGAAACATTTGCCCTACATGACCCAAGGCAAGGTCGGAAATGCTCAGACTTGGGTGAAACTAGACATCCTACTTCTAGGTCCGATCCTAAGGGGTTGAGGGGGTATTGTGTGACATTTTGATCTATTTTCTTGCTACACCCAGAGGCGTTACTAGCCAAAATGTTTTTTTTTTTTTTTTGGGGGGGGGCAAGGAATTTTTCCGACTGGCTGGTAATTTTTACCGACTGTTTTTTGCAGAAAAAACGACTGTTCTCGAGAAAAAAACGATGGTTTAAAAAAATTCGACTGATTCTCAGAAAAAATGACTGTTTTGACGAAAATCGACTGACTATCAGAACAAGAGCTAAGAGCTCATATGGCACTTGTTACGAATAGGGGGTACACGAAAGAAGATGAGAACGTCACAAAATACCATGTCATCCAAAAACACGATTCGGACCCATAAACAGGATATCTAGTTTTACTCCAGTCTCAACATTACCGGCATCGCCTCGGATCATCTAGGGCAAAACAAGTATTCTACCTTCCAAGTTTCAACCCAGTAGATCGACTCGTTTGGTCCCTAGAAGTGCCACACGATTTCCGGTACCGGTACCCCCTCCAACTCCCTCTATCGTGGCCGAATCTGATTCGGAGTCCTAAGTGGATTACCTGAAGTATTTTCTCTTACCGCCTATTAAGTTTCGTTCATATCTGAGCGTTTTGAGAACTTTCGGTAGCTCTCCCCCCTCCCCCACCATGGTCGGATCAAGTTCGACCCCTAAAATATGTCATGTGTGGCATGTGACCTCTCTACACTCCAAGTTCTATTCAAATCGCTCCACTTGTTTGACCCCTATGCGAGCCACATCATTTCCGGGCTTCCCCTTCCAACTCCCCTTGCTGTGGCTGAATACGACTCACACCCATAAAAGTAGCATATCTGACATGTCCTATTCCCGTTCATTAAGTTTGACTGGGATCAGAGCATAGCCTATCTGCAAATTTAGGATTCCAGATCCCCCCCCTCCCCTATACCCATCCGGATTCGATCCAGACGCCAAATAACAAATCAAGGCCGAATAAGCTCGGTACTGTCCAACTTGCATCCCTTTCTGTCCTTGCGGTTGGTTTTGTGGATGTTACCCCCCTCCAACTCTTCCAACCGTGGCTGCATGTGGTTCGGACGCATGTTTTGCTTGTCTAGGTGATCAGTTCTTA
This sequence comes from Branchinecta lynchi, assembly GCA_023053575.1. Lineage (NCBI taxonomy): Eukaryota > Metazoa > Arthropoda > Branchiopoda > Anostraca > Branchinectidae > Branchinecta > Branchinecta lynchi. The sequence continues at coordinate 21,960,257 of JAKZAP010000006.1, read as the reverse complement.
TCGCCCATAAAGTTTCACTCGAATCGGACCACTGATTTCCGGATTCGCCTACCCTCAACTCTCCAAAGGTGGTCGGATCCAGGAAAACGAGTATTCCTAGCCCGATGAAAAATTTAACTCAAATAGTGCTATGAAGTAGTACGAAAAAGTAGCATACAATACTAACGAAGCTACTATATGCTTCTACTTCAAGGCTACCGTGTTATTGCATACTACTATATGCTACTATTAGCAAGACTGGATGCTACTACGGCAAGAAAGGATGCTACTGGATACTTTTGCTGTCACATAGTATTACATGCAACTTTTTCGTACTTCTACCATACTACTACGCAGGCTACAAATTTTTCATCGGTAGGGCATTATCTCTGGTCCTTAAGTCACTAGTACGCCTGCAAAGTTTCATCGGTCCTTAGAATATCTGGAACTGGCAATCACCGGAATTCCGGGAAACAGCCTCCAACTCCCCCATAGAGCCCCGATTCGATCTGGTTTTGTCATTTACGTATCTCGGGCTAATGCTTTTTCTTCCCACCAAATTCTATCCCAATACCTCGACTCTAAGCGTTTCACAAAATTTCCAGTGGCCCACTCCAATCCCCCCCCCCACAGGTATCGAATCCGATCAGAACTTGACGTGGAACATCTGAGACGATAGCTCTTTCCACTTGCCAAGTTTCATTGATCCGATAACCCGTCCAAAAGTTATGCATCTCACAAATCCAGGCTCCCCATCCCTACACTCCCCCCGTGATGGCTGGATCGGGCAAACGACTATTCTCAAGTCAGCCTGTTCGGGTCGGTGATACTCCACCCAAGTTTCATCGCCCTAGTACATCAGCAAGTACCGGACTCGCGGGATCACCAGATTCCAGAGCCCCGCCCCCAACTCCCCCACAGTGCCCGAATCTGGTCTGATTATATCAAACCATGTATTTAGAACTTGTGCTTGTTCTTCCCACCAAGTTTCATCCCGATCCCTCCACTCTAAGCGTTTCCCAAGATTTCCGACTTCCCCCAAAGTCGCCGGATCTGGTCCGGATTTGACATGGGTCGTCTGCGACACGGGGTCTTTCTAAATATCAAGTTTCATTAAGATCCGATCACCCGTTCAAAAGTTATAAATACCTCAAGATTTCGAATTCCCCCTCCTTCCACTCCCCCTACGATGCTCGGATCTGGGAACTGACTATTTCCAACTTACTCATTTGGGGTCCCTGATATACCTGCCAAGTTTCATCGTCGTAGCTCATGTGGAATTGCCCGAACTAGCAAAACCTGGACAGACCGACCGACGGACGGACAGAAATTGCGATCGCTATTCGGCACTTGGCCGAAGGGCAAGTGCCATAAAAGTCGACTGATTTTCAGAAAAATCGACCGAGTCTGTAACCGACTCGGTTACTTTTTACCGACAGGTAGACAATATTGGGGGGGGGCGTCCCCCGCCCGGTCGTGACGCCCCTGGCAACACCTACTCAAAACAAGTGCCATATAAGCTCGTAGCTCTTGTTAGCCACTGGATTTAGCCAGTCGATTACAGATTCTAAAGGGGCATAACGAGAGAAGCTGAACCAATTGTTGAACTTTATTTCTTTTGCGGATAAGCAGTTCACCCGGATTCCGGCCGAATGCGAAAATTTGGTAAAAGTAAAGCCAAAATCTAGAGTTTCGATTTAGAGGTTCAGTATAGGAGCAAACATACATGCTGAACCCATGTTCGAATACTTGCGTCACCCTAAATACTCCTTCAGCCCAAGCTGACTGCGAATCATATTTGACAGTGCAAAACGGATACGCCAGCTGAATTTTATTAGACCTATATTTCGGCCCTTCTTGGCAAGGGTCCTCTTCAGGCTAAAACCGCTTAAACTGGAAAATGAACTTGTGAAAAACCACAACCGGGTCTTTTTTTTTCAAATTCAAATTCCTTATATTCTCCAAATATTCTTTTACAACGAATAGCATAGGACGTCAACGAAAATAATAACCCTTTTTGATTTATCATTGACTTATGGCAGTTACATTTAAACGATACGTATAAATATAAATAAACTTCTATAAATAAATATAAATAAAAATTCATCAATTCATAAAAATATTAACCTAATCGGCAACTATGTATATACAATTATAAAAATGACAATATGCACAATTAGCCTAGGTCAATAATACCTCAATTATTTACAGTTTGTTGTCATTTTCTTGCATCGAATTAAAAATGTTTCACAAAATACGGCACGAAAGACTTGAGAAAATGATCCGACGAAGCAGCTGGAGGCATTTCTAATAGTTGGTGTTTGAAATTTTTTGATTCTCGGGTTATTTTCTCTTGTCTAATTCTTTGAAAACTTGATGATAGGAGTTCAACAGAATCATCCCAAAATTCATCAAGAGCTGATGTCTTCGCTGGTTCAGTGTCATCAGATTCAGTTTTGAAAGACTTGTATTGTAGTCAGTAAACGAGGGTCCAAAAATAATTTTGCACGCCCGTTTTTGTATTGACTCAATTTTGTCACTCTGCTCAATAGTTAGAGAGGCATGCCATAGAATACAAGCGTACTCGGTTACAGGCCGGACGTAAGTCTTGTAACAGCTTAGGGGTGACTCAATTGAGAGTCCAGATCGTCGTAAGTAACTAAAAGCGTTCAAGAGAGCGGAGCCTTTGCCTGTTATGTAATCCACATGGCTTTGCCCAGCGTAAATCGTCAGCAAACACGACACCTAGGATTCTGACGGATTTACTCAATGATAGATGGTCTTTCTCGATGGGTGGTACTTCTCGTTTCAGAAAACTGATGCGGAGGGTGGTGCTCTTTTCATGGCTGATACCAAGTTTGAACTGATCAGATTGTGACCTTAGCTCGTCAAGGACCCGTTTGACAAGATTCGATGTCGGAGAGTCTGATAGAAGCCTCATTACAGAAAGTGAGAGGTCATCAGCGAACTTGTATCGATAGGCTACTGAAAATCGACCATCAACCTGTTTATGACCATTAAGAAGGCCATCGGTCCAATTTTCGTTCCTTGAGGAGCTCCACACATAATCGCTAGAAGTTCAGACTTCCCCGTCCTGAAGCCGCACAGACTGCCGCCTCTCAGAAAGGAAACTTGCCAACATCCGGATTAGAAACTTTGTAGCTCCCATTGTCTCGGCTAAGGTAATGACTGTGAGATGGTCGAGGTAGTCGAAGGCCTTGATGAAATCAGCTATGACGCAGTCTACGAAAGCTCCATCATTCTGAAGGTGGGCAAGTATGTCTTGCAGAAAAAACGTGCAGCAAAAACAGCGTCGTTGTCAAAAATTAAATCTCAGGACAAGTTTTTTCATTCTAGTGGTATTTGAAGATAATTTACTTTAATAAGATATTTATAGTCGGTACAAGCTTCAGTTATTTATTACAGGTTTGATTCCTTCCCCGCAGTTGATCTAGAGGATTGACAGCCTGACGAGGACCCTTGCCAAGAAGGGCCGAAATATCGCTGATGAAAAATCATAGCTGACGTATCCTCTGTAAACATTGTTTGAATAAAAATCTTGCAGAAACTTTACAAGCTAATGGACTGTGCCGAATCCGGGACGGAATCCGTATTGTCTAGGGTCAATTTTAGTTCCAATCTGTTCGCGCAACCACTTCAAGAAAAAACTCCCAAGGCTTTTGAGAAAACCGACGTAAGAGATATGGGCCTTAGGTCACTGACTGACTTTGGAGACTGTTTTTCGGGGATTGGCGTTATCGTAACAGTTTTCAGTCTTCTAGGAAATTTACCCCCAACCAAGCACTGGTTGATCACAGCTGTAAATGGTGCTGCTATATGATCGGCACACACCTTGACTAGTTTGGCTGGGATTTCTCCGGGGAGTGAAGCTTTTCGATCGTCAAGCTTCGATAGGGCTTCGAAAACTTCGCCCATTTCCACAACTGGGATTTCAGAAACGGGTGGGAGGTCAGGCAAACGCTGAAGGCCAGGATGCTTACGGCAAATAGTTGCAAAATGCAGGTTGATGGTGTCAGCCAATATTTTTTCTCCTCCTTCATCCCTTAGTACTAGTATCTTCTTCTCTTTGCCCATCAGCTACAGTTTTTTAAGTGCAACAGAACCATATTGATTTCTTGCTGGGTTTTTTTCTCACAAGTTCATTTTCCAGTTTGAGCGGCTTGAGCCTGAAGACGACCCTCGCCAAGAAGGGCCGAAATATAGCTCTAATAAAAATCGGCTGACGTATCCGTCTTGCACTATAAAATTTGTTTCACCCTATAAGGAATTCGTCCGGAATCCGTGAAAATCCGGAAATTCGGTAGTTAATTCAAGCCTTCAAGTCGACCTATGACTTGAAGGCAACTTTGAATGATAAATCCATGTCTGTTCTTAGTCTCCTCAGCGGCTCAGTCGTTCGGGCCCTTAGCCCTACTACCGGGTAAATAGTACATCTATAGTTGATGTATTCGTCTGGCCACAGCCTGGGTTATCTGACTTGGGGACACATGACATGTTCAAGGGACCTGACGAAGACTGAAAGTCTACAGGACCCGATTGTCCGGATGAAGAAGAGCAATGAATATTCACCTTAGGGTTTGGGTTTCTCACCGAAACATTTGGTTTCCTTTTCTACGAGGACATCAGTGATCCGATTAGGCTTGATAGAAAATGGCTATTGTTTATCTATACTTTCAATACTCTTCATACTCTTTTCCGTCCCTTTTCTATTTTTTCCTTCCGAAAAAGACCCATCCAGCCCAAGTAGGACTCCGTATCCACCTTCTAGTGCCCATAACCGCCCACCGCCTGATTGGCTATGCCTTTCGCGTCCGGCATCCATCCTCCAGTCTGGATAACGACCTTCATTACAGAAGTAACCTCTCTCTTATGATTTTACATCACAAATCAACAATAACCATACATTATTTATAAATTCCCAATATATTCGATCTCACCAAAAGCTGCAATATCCAAAACTCGCAATAATCCATTTTCCCTGCTTGTATCCAACTTGTAGTGGCGGCGAGCGCCCACCGGCTGATTGGCTATGCCTTTCGTCTCCGGCATAGGTAGTGTTATGGAGACACCCCATAGCACTTTGCTCTGCAATAGTCCTCCTAGTTATTCCCTCCATCTATCGCCTACTTTTCTATAAATCTCTTCGGTTTCCATCACCATCATTAATTTCCCGGCATCGTGACAATAGGTCACTCGGTCTTTATCCTAGCTTCAGTTAGCTGCTCGCTAATCCGAGGTCAGGCTTTGATCCATTTCATTCTAAGTATTTTGGCGACGGAATGAATCCGCAGCCAAGGGAGTTCTCTTTCATCCTTGGTCGGAGCAAGACCTCTGTTACTCTGTATTATAATTTATGGTAAGGACCAGTTTATATATTTAGTTAGGGACCCATTAGTGCTATATTATATGTGTCACGCTCTTGTACATGATTTACATGAGATAAATTAACTATAGACGTTATGGTCCATCTCGGCTAGTAGGCCTCGGGCTTGACTGGATATGTGAATTCCAGCTTCGCTAGGATGTGTGAACCAGCTTGATTAGGGATTTCTGGATTGACTGCGGCTGAGCTATAGAATTCCCTGAGACTTTCCCTTGTCTCTTTTGTCCGGTTTCCTGACTGGTCCTGGGGCTAGTGGGCACCTACGGTGTCAGAATGTCTTCAGCCCACACCCCAGGAGCCTTATCTTCATTAAACTTCGCCTCCACTCGTCCATCCTCTTAACAATGGTCTCAACAGTGGGATGTAATCTTAACAATGGGGTCCAGAAGTGGGATAACATTCTTAACAATGGTCTCAACAGTGGGATTCCGTCTAACACCTTCTTAACAATGGTATCAGAAGTGGGAAGTTTATTTTTGTAAGCCCTTATTTTCTCATAATAAGGAGGACCCACGTCCAATGTTCGTAGTCACGACAATTAAATTTTTTTTTCCACCCACCCGCCCCACCCTTTAATTTAGCAAAATAAAAATAACTCCCTTATTTATTTTATTTCATTTTTTTTTACGGTTCAGCTCGGTCAGTCCAGAACAAAAATGTAGGTTTAGGTTCTTCCATTTTTGCTCTTTGATATTTCCGTCGGCTTTCTTCACATATGAAAATTATTTTATGTCGGGTTTATCCTTTTGTTTTTGTTTTCCTCGTATAGTTTTTTGGATTTTTCCGGTCGCCATGTGAGTGTGTGTCGCGCCACTGACTGTGAATTTTCGTTCCCTCTTTCCTCCCATTTTTTTTTAAAGAATTTTCCGGTTTACATGTGAGTGTGTTTCGCGCCACTGATTGAGAAATTTCTTGTCCCTCCCCCTTCCCTTTTAAGGATTTTTCCGGTCGACATGTGAGTGTATTTCGCGCCACTGACCGCGAATTTTCTTTTCTCCTGCCCTCTTCCCCTTTCAGGAATTTTGCTGTCTACATGTGAGTGTGTGTCGCGCCACTGACTGTGAATTTTCGTTCCCCCTTTCCTCCTACTTTTTTTTTGTTTTAAGAATTTTCCGATCTACATGTGAGTGTGTTTCGCGCCACTGATTGAGAAATTTCTTGTCCCTCCCCCTTCCCTTTTAAGGATTTTTCCGGTCGCCATGTGAGTGTATTTCGCGCCACTGACCGCGAATTTTCTTTTCTACTGCCCTCTTCGCCTTTTCAGGAATTTTGCAGTTTTCATGTGTGTGTGTGTCGCGCCACTGATTGCAGATTTTCTTTTCCCTGCCCCTTTCCCTTCCAGGATTTTTCCGGTCGTCGTTGTATGTGTATCGCCGCACTACAGATCGCGATTTGTCCATCCCTTCAGTATTTGTTATTGTCTACTTGTCGTCAAGTGAGTGTTTTTCGCGCCACTGACTGCAAATCGTCATCGCATCGGCAAAATAATTTATTCACCGGGGTACATCATTGCGTCATTTCGCCGTGTCTATTTTAGATCAGTGCTCTCAACACTGACAATGCGTGCTTGCGGTACCATTGATAAACTAGCACTTGCGTATGACTTCATTTTTCACATACCCGGAAACGTAATTTTGCCTGCGATTATTCCCAATTCCATGATGATTATTTTGTTCAGTTCCCCGACATAATTTTTTTTTTTCATGAAAGCCATGGTTATTCGGAATAAAATCAACCTTTCTCGCCTTTTTTTTTTTCGACGTTGTCTTTATGGCACGACTTACAAGCCCTATGCAGGGACGTCGTATTTCTGTTTGTGGCATTTTTTCGGCTTATCCTTAATCTTTCATATTCCCCTATCGGCCAGTTTATTTTTTTGTTTGGTGGTGATCTGGTTGTATATTTTTCTTGCGGAGATAGATACTCTCTCAAGAATGTACATCGCTTCGTTCGTGACATTTTCGTGGAATTTCGACTGGTTTCGGTCTAAATGTGAGTAGTAATTTGCCACATAGACGTTGTGTGCGTTTTGCCAGTCGTTTCCTCTGTCACCCCCCCCCCACCACCACCACATTTTTTTTCAGGTTTTCTTGCGTTTCGATCGCCATCTAGCGTATGTGTGTTTATTCGCCATCCGGATGCGGCGATTTCGCATGAAGCCTCTGGCCTATTTTCTTTTGATAATAAATTTAAGGTTAATGCCATTTATTTATGCCACATATTTTTTTTCCCTCATGAAGTAAAACAATGGTTAGATATCAAGTTGGTTCCTAGTCTTAGTTTAGTCTGAGTTTACACGTCCAGTCGAGCTTGTTCCCCTCCCATTTCCTTGTAAACTTTAATATTTTTGTATAAGTGTCATTTTTCTGTATTTTTTTTTTATTCTGTCATTATTTTCTCAAATTTTCGAGTGAAGGTTTTGGGTGATCGTAGCGACTAGTTTGTCTTTTCGCTATTGAGGTCACCTACACTCATGACGGATTTTCGAAATGGACAATTCCCCCGTTTGCCCCCCTGTCCCTCGACCACGCACATCGCTACTTCTCCCTAAAAATAACATAAAAAATGAATGTTCACGAGATCCCCAATGTTTTCCCCTTCCAGATCCTTGGTTTGGTTGGTCTCAGTATTTGCGAGAATGTAAACCGCTACCAGACTCGCATACTGAGGACCAACCACAATTCCCATCGTACAAAGGTATAGAACCTTTGTACGAAGTTGTGTCCAGTAAACTTCCAAACGTCTTTCCCGTCAAACCGATCCCGGCATCACCTCTTTCCCTTTCACAAGGTTTGACTCTTTTTAGTATCCATAACCAACCAAAAACCTGTCAAGTTATACGGGACGGAGAAAAAGTACTTCCGGTAAAGAGTGTTCATCGTATCAGGCCGAATTATTCGAGACAAATTTGTTGCAAAATTGTCGGTTTACCCCCTGGTACGAGAACAGTCTTGATTAATGGCAATGCAGCCCTACGCGCCCGACAGATTACGGTTAACCCCCAGTTCGTCCAAATTCTCCCCGACGGTAATGTGTTCTTTATCGCAGAGAATCATTCACCTCTAAAAATCCGAATACGAAAAGGTGACCTCTCCCTCCTGTCCGTTGATAAAAATTGCAACAAATTTACCCCGCACAGGATTGGAGAAATGTTTTTTCTGAAATTCCCCCCCGCATTTGGTATAGGGTCAAAAATTTCAGAAGTGCGTGAAGATGGACCTTATCAAGTTGTTCATGTTTTCAACGAAGGCCGAAATTACGAGGTCCAGAAACTTGGTTCAGAAAAACAAGTCGTCAGTTATGACCGATTGGAAAATTTTGGTCCACAATTTCCATGCTTAGAGCTAAGAGTCGATGCACCTACCTTACCAACCGTTCCTGTTTGGAAAGAGCCGTCTTTAGCGCCGGTCGCTTCAACTACGGAGTATTACCCGTCTCCTTCTTGCCCAGTACTTGGACGCACAGCTGTGATGCCAAGAGTACTTCAACCAGCTGTAGTAGCGCCAGTGTCAAGGCCTATCGAGCCTCCTTCTCATCCTCCCCAGTATAGTCGGCTTTTCTCTCTGTCCCCTCACGAAATAGGTTATGCAGGGCAAAATGATACTATGAGAAGCGATTGGCCCCGGCCAGTAACGCCGGAGTGTCCCTCCGAGCAATCACTTTTCTCTTCCAGGTGTCATCGCCGCTGGTGGACCCGCGCCAGTCGCCACCCCGTGCCTTACCGTCTGTATTGGTACTAATAATGTTTAGTCTGTAAAGGTTCATACGGCGCAAGCAACCGAACAGACTGTCTGTTTCGGTTTGACGCCATTTTTTAATTATACCACGATACACTCTAAATAAAAAAAATTAAAAATAAATCTAATGAAAAATGTTCAAGATTGTTTGAAAAATTCCATTCTCCAATTGGTTGCCAGTTCTAATTTAAATTTTCCAGTTTGTTGAAAATTTCTATCTGATTCAAAATTTTCAAACGTTAGCAATTAATCTTTAAATCAGAGTGGTCTGACTCCCAATCGATTTTTTTTTGCAAATGTTTGTTTATATTTACATTTTCGGACGGACTTTTTGTATGGCACGCAGGTTGCGACAGAAGAGGCAGTGGCGCTGAGGTCCCAGCGTCTTCGAGCGTCAAGGCGCCTCCTATGGGACAACTTACACCGCCAACGCCACCAACGGAGCCTGTAACGCCGCCGACGCCAAAGAGAGTCATTATCACGCCGCCAACCTTGCACGTCACGCCACCGACGCAGCCAATCTTTTGAATCACTCTAACATCATAGACGCAAATCTCATCGTCATCAACAACGCCATTTCCAACTTTAAACCAACAACCAACAACTATTCCACCATCAACTCAACCCCCATCACTAGTCAAATCCACCTCCATCAATCCGTATCACCTGGACTGGACACCACGACAGCCAAGTGGAAATGTAAATATTTAGGTAGGAGTGTTAGGTCCGCGTTTTCCCGCTCGCAAGTGCGGCTATAAATATTTCGGTTAGGTATATATATGTTCGCCCCCCCCCCTTCTTAGTTTAATTGTGTAGGCCCTCTTTAAAGTCGCTTTTGTACATATGTTGATTTCGGTTTCGCTTCGCTATCCCTTGCGATAACTGCACTGTTCCTTTAAGCATTGCTTTTTCTGCTTTCGCGCGTCTCTACTTCACTCCATGCAGCTTTCGGTCGATCTGACTGAAGCCGTTTGTCGGCCACCGCTGGCTTTTGTTTTCGGCGCTTTATTGCCTTAGGTTTATGCACATAATGTATATATTATCAAAAATCATATTGACGCCGTGTGTTCGGCCATCATTCTTAAAAATGCTTTGCGCCTGTCTTTTGCGCTTTAATTACTTGCGTGCCCTTAACTTTAGTGCTTTATTTTGCGGCTTAGAGTGCGTAGGACCCTCCCCATTTCTACTTCAAGTTTTTTTGCATCAAGGTCTTACCTTAGGTCGTTGCGACAGCTAACTGGAGTAATTTTTAAAATTGCGGCCTTTCTTTTTCCCTTTCCTCCCAAATTCCTCCTAGTTTTCCCTTTTCCATTTTCTATTTTTAACAAATCTCAGAGACTTCTCTTTTGGGACGAGTTGTGGTACTGGCAACATTTCCCCAATATTTCCCTGATAATCCCTTTTTAAAGTTTCTTCCAGCCCTAATTTATTTTAGAACTTAAAGGCATCGACGCTTCAAATATTAATTCTGCCTTTATTTCGCATTTTATATTTGTTTTGGTTTGGTTCGTGTGGTCAGGGTAAGGTCAGTAGGACTGAAGCTCAATAAAGGACCCTGAACTAACTGAACAGAGAGTGGGCTTTGATTTTTCACACTTATTTGATTGCCCCCTCTGTCAGAAACCTGGGTTACCGCGATGGCTTAGCTATCGATGGTATGTTAGTAGGTGGGGCTGGAATGGAAACATTGTAGAATCTTTTGTTGCCCGTACACCACTCTGCCCAAGGGGGCGAGGTGTGTCATGGAGACACCCCATAGCACTTTGCTCTGCAATAGTCCTCCTAGTTATTCCCTCCATCTATCGCCTACTTTTCTATATATCTCTTCGGTTTCCATCACCATCATTAATTTCCCGGCATCGTGACAATAGGTCACTCGGTCTTTATCCTAGCTTCAGTTAGCTGCTCGCTAATCCGAGGTCAGGCTTTGATCCATTTCATTCTAAGTATTTTGGCGACGGAATGAATCCGCAGCCAAGGGAGTTCTCTTTCATCCTTGGTCGGAGCAAGACCTCAGTTACTCTGTATTATAATTTATGGTAAGGACCAGTTTATATATTTAGTTAGGGACCCATTAGTGCTATATTATATGTGTCACGCTCTTGTACATGATTTACATGAGATAAATTAACTATAGACGTTATGGTCCATCTCGGCTAGTAGGCCTCGGGCTTGACTGGATATGTGAATTCCAGCTTCGCTAGGATGTGTGAACCAGCTTGATTAGGGATTTCTGGATTGACTGCGGCTGAGCTATAGAATTCCCTGAGACTTTCCCTTGTCTCTTTTGTCCGGTTTCCTGACTGGTCCTGGGGCTAGTGGGCACCTACGGTGTCAGAATGTCTTCAGCCCACACCCCAGGAGCCTTATCTTCATTAAACTTCGCCTCCACTCGTCCATCCTCTTAACAATGGTCTCAACAGTGGGATGTAATCTTAACAATGGGGTCCAGAAGTGGGATAACATTCTTAATAATGGTCTCAACAGTGGGATTCCGTCTAACACCTTCTTAACAGTAGGCTATCTGATTTGATATGTCCATTTGAAGTGAAATACACAATTAAGGAATCAGCATCGCTTTCGGCCCTAAATATGGGATCGATTAAAACCAGGAAGGGAAGGGAACGCGAGAAAAGCAGGAAGGCATACTAAAACCAGGAAGGGCATACTAAAACGAGGAAGGCTGTCGCCAGAATTCGCCGCACCGTTCCGTTCCTATATTTAGTATTCTGTGAGGGGTCGGCACCTTTTCAAATTCAAACTTCACCATTCCTTCCTCATTTTAGTACTTTAAGGTACCACCAGTGACAAGCTACTAAAACGATGAATGAAATGGTAAAATTTATAATTCGATAGTTGCCGACGTTGCAAAGAAGAATAATTTGAAATCTCCTTCCTTGTTTTAGTACTCTGAAGGTACTAAAACGAGGATGAAAATGATGGAATTGAAATATCTTAGTTGCTGACCCCTCACTGAACTTAATGCCTAATCATGTCAGGATACTAAAACGAGGAAGGGATGGTGAACTTTGAAATTGAAAAGTTGCCGACCCCTTAACGAATATTAAATAGAGGAAGGGAACGGTACGGCGAATTCTGGCGACAGCCTTCCTTGTTTTAGTATGCCTTCCTGCTTTTCTCGCGTTCCCTTCCCTTCCTGGTTTTAGTCGATCACCCTAAATACTTTTATTATCGGTTCGATAAAGTATCTCAGTCCCACAATTTCCTTTTTATACAGAATTCTTGGCGGACACCCATTCGAAGGTAGATAAAAGTTTGACCAAGAAAATGTTCCCCTACTTGTACTTCTTCACCTAAATGAAATTAAATTTAAATATTCCTTCAGCCCCTGCTGACTGCGAATAATATTTGACAGTGCAAAATGGCTACGTCAGCTGAACTTTCTTAGAGCTATATTTTCGGCCCTTCTTGGCAAGGGTCCTCTTCAGGCTCAAGCCGCTCTAGCTGGAAAATGAACTTGTTGAAATCCGCTTTGCAATGTCAACAAATCAAATTTTGTTTATGACCTGTCCAGCTAGAGGGGGAGTAGACCCCAAAGCCGCGCCGTTTATCGGCACGCCGCTGCCATTTTCAAATGGCGCGTCATAGCTAACGCAGTTTCAACGGCGGTGGCGCGCCGCCGTTCTTTTTCTGCGGGAATACTGCTCGTTGTTGTACTGTTCGTTGGAATACTGTTCGTTTTACAGTGAAAAAGGCAATCCGAAAGACCAGGAACCGTTTATGTTTATTTGAGTATTATGTCCACGCACAATGTCCCGACCATGGTGACTCGATGACGTTCTGACACGGGTCTTGTCTCCTAAAAAAATATGAGACCTCGACCCCATGTTTTGCCGCCGTGAATGACTCGCACCCACGAGATCCAACCATTTGCAGTCCTCAACGTCAAATACAGATTGACTGAATCAAATGTCAAGAAAAAGCCGTGACCGTATTCTTGATATAAAATTATGTCTGTCTCTGTTCTTTGTTGCTCGTGTCGTCGGTTCTCGCGGAGAAGGCACCGCGTTTTCTCAGCTTTTAACCATGGCACTTTCGTTTTTCAAATATTTTGCGTCCAGCCGCCGCGTCTGAGAGCTTGGTAACACTGGGCTCATTTCCTGGCTTTTTGGGTTGCCAAAGTAGGAAAAAGAACTAGATATAACTAATTCTGAATGTTGTCGTTTTAAATTCAGGAAATCAATTAGGGCAAAACAGCGTGTATAATTATATTACAGGAACCCTGATTGACGCCTAATTGCAGTCTGCTCATTATGACCAAGCTGCCATAAAGCCAAAATCTCACGCCCCTAGGGATTTTCAGTTGTTCGTCGAACAGGCGGCTTTTTGAGCCCAGTTTGACCAAGCTCTGAGGGCGGGAAGTCAAGATAGGGTCGACAAGCGCTATCAAGAAAATCGCTAATTGCGTGAGGAAAATAATTATATCATCTAAAAACGGTATTTCTGAGCCATTTCATCGTGAAGAGGTCATTTCCGGTAAGAGCTGTGCTTCAACTTTATATTTGTAATTAAACATTTCGATTTGTCCATACTACATACTGGGCTCCTAACACAAACCCAATTTAAAATCTTGACTAGCGATTCCTGACTAGAATACGAATATACATAAGTGAGAGTATCTGGTATCAGCGTCTGTCTCCCTCTTCTGGACCAAGCCTTTTGGATAAGGCACGGATGATGTCAATGTCACCTGGTTTCAGTCCAGCGTCCTTACTGAAATCCCGACCTTCGCACGCTACGCATGTACCAAGCAGGCTAAAATATAACAAGAATCAACAAGACGTTATCGTGAAAACGCCACACCACTATCGTGAGGTGTACTTTTACCATTCCCCGTGGACACACACAGACGAGTACCCACGCTTTCGTTTTTCCTGCAGACTGATTTCTCGCATCCTCCCGAGTCCCTGGACGTCGAATGCCCCGAGCTGCGTTTTATTTGAAGTTCATAGTACAGCGGGAGCGGATGGCGAACTGTAATGCCCGGGCCCCACTTTAGTCACACCTGGTAATAACGCCGGTAATAAGACGGTTGAAATTGGGAAGAATAGAACGCTGAAAACGTAAGATAGTCGAGATGGAACCATCCATCTACGCCATTTTGACACGTTCTTTGGACTGGACCAATCAGGTACCAGAGTCAGCTACTTTAGTCCGTTTTATTTACCTATGAATTTCTTCGTTACCGTATGACCAGGATGAGACGTAAGAGTGGGTAATTTCCAAACTAACGAACCAATTTACGTACAGATGTGACTGAATGTGGCTTGCGGCATAAGTCGCCGTTTTGTTCCTGGCGGACTACGTCAGAAGTACGCTGAACTGTTTCCTGCCTCACACGGCGTACAAACTAGCGGGTCCGCTGTCACTCAGCGGGCGGTCCCCTTGCAAATAAAATGACCCTGGGCACCCCGCGCCTTCCCAGCGTACGGCCCACTGGCGAATAAAACGACAACAAACAGACCGGTGTACTATGAACTTCAAATAAAACGCAACCATTATCATCAGACTTATAAAAAAGGACTTCTTTTAAGATTCAATGGGGAGCAGATTTTGGGAGTTGTTGCTACCATTGGTACTGTCCCTTTAAGCTGGGAGTATAACCGCCACAGAAGATAGAGCGGGAAGAAAGTTAGTTCTAAGGCGTATTCTCGCCGTTCCCCGAGGACTCCCGTTAGTTTTTGTTTGTCCCAGGGACTCACTCCCTATATTTTCGCGAGTCCCCACGAACGGGGAATGCTCTGATTATCATCACCATCATCAGTAAGGACTCCTTTTCAGATTCGGAAGGGAATCCATTTGTGCTTGTGTTGTGCAATATAAAATTAATTAAAAACAATCAGAATAAACAAAACCAAAAATAAAGCGGATTCAGAATAATCTCACCAACTGCATATTCTTCATTCGAGCAAAATCCATTTTGGAAGCATTCCCCTTGTTCTCGCAATTTTAAGAGTCCGCGTGGAGTGACTTCCTCTATTCTCGCTGTTCTCCTTGATTTCCCGAGGAGCCCTTGGGGAAGGATAAAAATACGCCTCTGAAGTCGTTAGTATTTTACCGAAATCAGACTTTCTTACCTCTGTATTTGGTTCGACAAAACTCGGATCTGTAGTGTTGTGATGCTTGTAGACGAGTTATCAATCGTCAATATATGCGTCAGCCGAGAAGCAAAGAGAGATTCTGAAAGAGTCAAAACAGGTGTAGTGGAACATGTATTTATTATCTTTCTTAGGGCTAATGTAGCATCAATTCGTTACCATAAGAGTCAGCGCTTAATGCCGCTTTCATATACTCTTGATGAACTCTCCTTGCCGATGCAAAATCGCGGGTACCTAACAGAAGGGCCAGAAGCGGTGTCCCCTCGGGTATCACAGCTGCTCCCGAAGATCGCCGTGATCGTTTGACACAAGATTTGAGTTGCTGAGTTTGAGTCGTTAGTGACACGTTTTCTCGTTCTTCCTGAGGATCACTGGCGTGTTTTGGACTTATTTATATAAAGTATTGACGTTGAGTCTTTACCACAGAGATATGCAGCCAGCGTTGCGATTGCGTCGATGCAACGCAGAACTTACGCAGCCAAATCTGACGCGACCCAGGAACAGACTCAGGGAAGATTGAATCACTTCCGCTAGCGGCAACGACTTCGATCTCGCAAACGCGAATCCTGGTTCTTATGGCACAAGGCTGAAGCGGACCCGTCACCTGTCCAGGTATTACGAAGAACTTACGATAATACTACTGTGTAATGTAATACTGTTGCGTCTCAGGCCCCATACAATTTCATTGTCATTCCCAACCAAGGTGAACACATATGCCATCTAGGCAATAAGTTCAGGTTATTACCAGTAGATGAAGTATGTCTGTTATCGTCATTGCGACCTAGTTCGTTACCTGGATGATGCTGATCCGCTTTTGTCTTTAACTGAGAAGTATACATTTATTTTATTGAGAGAGAAAGAGAAGAGTGCGTCTGAGCCCTAGGCTACCTAGAGCACCCCTACATGTCGTTTACTGATTGGTTCTGACAGTGGAAACTAAGGTCAGGCCACAGGTCTTCAGACGAAAATCACGCTATCAACAAGGTCCCACCGACCCCTATTCAAGACCTATCCCTATCTACACCCTCGAAACCATATCCAATCGACTCAGCTGGCCAAAACCACGTTGCAAAAGGCCAACGAATAGGGTTACGGATGTCTAGGATACGGCCGATACGATGTCACAGCATAACGGCTCCCGCGCTGGAACGGTCACCAGTTACAGCAGAGTGTGTCCTTTTCGCCAAATCCGGAGCGGGCTGGAAGAGAATACCAAGTGGCAAAAGGAAAAGTTGTGGGACGTAGCCAAGCCAGAGCTTGAGGCCATCGACGGCTCCCGCAAATTTAGCTAGCGCCGGACGAGGAAATGGCTGCCCACACTGTCAGACGTTTCATAAGAGATAACAGGGGGATGCGCAGTTCCAACAGATAATGGGTAACAGATAACACTTCGGATGTTATCTGTTGTGTATCAAAATGTTACACATAGTAAGCGTTACCATCAGGAAGAAACGAAAAACCGCCAAAAGTATCTGCTGACTTTTCCGACAACATGACGATAAGGAATAAAGTCAGTAGATGCTTTTTTGGCTCTTTCTAACATTTCATGCATACTATTTTCAAACACAAGGGATAACATTCGACGTGTTACCTGTTACGCATTGTCTGTTGAAACCGCGCATCCTCGTGCTATCTGTTATGAAGCTTCTGACAGTGCAGATCATCGACAATAACCGAGATGCGTGGACTAGTGGATGTCGGGCCAGATACAAACGAAAACGTTCTATTCTCACGTCAATTGAAAGTTCATATGACATTCCCAAATTCCCAGAAAGTTCAGACTGCTTACCTTTTATCGAGAGTCCTGCCAACTCGTCCGTTAAAGCGTCTGACCGGAGTAAAAGCATCTTTTCTGCTGATCGCATGTGTCCAGGTGGGATTCCGGTTAGCGAGCACACCAGCTTCTCCTGAAAAGACAAAATTATTAAAGAAGAAAAAAATACGAATGCACAATAGATCATATCGCCAATCCTGTTGTTAAGACCCCACCTTCTTATCTCTAGATATACTATCACTATAACTCAGGTCAAAATGGCGAAATGTGTCGATTAGTTAGATAAACTAGGTGTCGACTAAAGGGTTTCGAAATTCTATGCAGTTGTAATGTAGATAGTGACGTCTTGTGATTGAGGACCCACCATAGGATTTGATTGTCCCTAGGCCGTTTTATAAATGTAAACAGGACAGGCGCCTCGCTAGACGCTCGGCTCTATGTATATTAAAATATCTATTAACCGATAGGAATCAACTATAATTTTTCGTTTTCTGAAGTAAAACAGAGTGGTCATAAAGAATCTGAGATAAACAGGATTTTTAAAAGACGCTGTACTTCCGAGCCCCCAAAGTCGCTGACGAGGCCAAACTGCCAACTCAAAAAATGTTCTTGTATTGAGAACTAATTATGCCTTTAACTCCTCAACTGAACAGAAATCCTACAACAAACAATGTGGCCTGGATGTACTACGACGCAGTATCTTCCTGCGCGTTCAATCTCACGGAGGATACTCACAACTTAAGACAATTTTCGCCCCCCCAACCCCCTCTCGGTTTCTATGAACTTGGACCGCTTCAAAAAGTAGGCTGACTTTAAGCAGACCAACTGTCGAAAGAACTCGGGTAGGGGTTAGGGTCGATCCAAACGATGGATTTAAGGACGCGACCTAAAATGTAGTTCTAGAAGTATGCGGGCTTGAATCAATAAACAGGCTGACATGGCAAATCTGAGGAAAAATTACTCGAACTCACCGGCCAGGATGCGAAGGTGCTTGCCGTACTGTCAAACAACACTCTCTCCATTGGTCCTGTGTGAGACAAGATCAGGAACAGAAGACTTGCGAACTTCGGAGACCCAATATTCAAAAGAAGGGACTTCATTTGATCAAAGTCTCTCTCGTTCAGCTCACAGACGCCTTCTTTAGCGGTATCGACAACATTGTGACTGATTTCATCCAAAACACGACAGAACTGTAGGTGTAGCCTGAAAAAAATTTAGCTGTTAGACGAATCACGACGTTGTCCCGAGCCCTTCATAATCGAACGGACTGAGAAGATCAGAACTTCTCTGGACATTGGACAAGGTTTCAAGTACTGACATTGGACAAGGTTTCAGTACTGTTTAGGTAATCCTGAAAGACTAGTTTTAAAGTTTAACCGAAGATACGATGAAAATGCGCTACTTCATTGCTCCGCTATTCATGTAATCGATTTTAATCAAATGAACTTTCTCTTTCGGATTTGTGGTACTAAGCTTGGACTATTTAGGAACAAATAAATCTTTAATTTTTTTTATCGAAAGCGTGTATTTCAATGGCTAATAAAGTGAAGAAGAAAAAAGCCCGCTATTGCATGTGGCCCAAAAAATATTGCTGAATATTCCAAGCTTTGTCTAGTCCGCCGAGCAGTGCATCGTCTGAGTGCATATTATGAACGCTATTACCGAGTCCAAAATGAAAAAACAAAACAAAACACATTAGCTGAGTCAAAATTATTCAATATGAATGAATGAATGAAATTTATTTCCCATTTTTAAGACACAAGTCACAAATGGAGTATGAAAGAAAAGACAAGAAAAGAAAGAAAAAAAAAGACAAGAAGACACAACATGTAACACATAAATTTTGATACTCTTATTTACACATGGGGCAACATAGCCCTATACGAAGTATGGCTAGCGTCAAGAGAACGAATAAAACCTGCAATTCGCTCAGATATTGCAATAAACAGATCGGTGACATTATACTTTGCCGACAATCTAGAATTACGGGCCCACGCAGGTAGTCCTAGGAGATATCTGCAATACTTATAAAATGTGGAACGAATGCATTTTTTATCTTTCATAGTCAGTAGTGACCAGAATGACGACAGCGCTAGTATGTGCGGCATAGCGAATGCGGAATATAGCCGGTCCAATATGTGTTGTAACGACACTTAGAAGTAATGAGTATTCCGTATGCTTTTCTAGCTTTTTCCACAAAAACGATACAAGACAAGAACGCGTTGTTTTCATGTCCGACCCAATAGGCAGACCAAGGTACACAATCGAAGGTGAAGGTTGAAGAATGTGATCCCCGAAGCATATATCAATTGTCACTGTATCAGCTTTTTGGTTGAAGAAGACAACCTCGCTCTTATTCGGATTAAATGATAAACCAAGACACTTATATTCTTCACTAAGAACCCGAAAATTTCCTTCAACATACGCAACCGACCGGCTCAAGTTCAACACATCATCTGCGTGATTTAATAGCGACAAGTCCATACCTTCATACACATAACTCATTCTGACAGGTCTTTGTGCTTCAACTAGACTGTTATTATAAATAAGAGGGGATGAAATAGCACCCTGGCGTGTGCCTTTTTCAACGAGCAAGGTCCGACTCGACAAATCGGGAACCCTGTACGTCGGTAATTTAATCTTTACCCTTAGCTTCCGATACATAAATCGATAAGTAACAATTACCGAGGCATTAACACCGCGCTTCAAACCACTCAGTAGCAGTCGTGCGTGGAGCCCGGAATCAAAAGCTCTCCGAACATCGTGGCTAGCGATAGCCAGTTTTTCGTCAGAATTGTGGCAATCAATCAGCACGTTAGCAAGTATATGGTGCACATGCTCCCTGCTGAGATCTTTCTATCCAAATCAAATATATCAAAGTCCAAATCAAAGTCGTCATTTCCATGTGAGCACAGCCCCGAACAAAACATCATTTATTATAGAAGTCGACCAACCCAACCCATGCAAATTCAATCCTTAGTCGGAACTTCGGTTTGCGGCCTCTTTTCTTTGTCCTCCGTTTGCCAATAATCTTGATAAGGTTAGGTACAATTTTAATGGCAAATAGCTTGCCAATTGGTGAAAGAAGAAAGTATTTGGGAAGTGTTAGGGAGAAATCTGGTCCTTACTTTTGTCCAATGTGCGGTGAGGGAGATGAGGATCTAATTCATTTTATGTGTGGTTGTGATGAAATTGAGGATCTGAGGGAGGAAATTTTTAAGGGAGGGTTTTATGGGAGGAAGTGGTTGTTAGATATTATGCGGAGTAGGGATTTTCTTAGTATAAGAAACCTTATGCTAAGAGGTTCCTCAGAGTGGCCAGTCTGCACAGGGAAAAGTGTTTGAGTGGGGTTTAGTGTAGTGGTGTGACCGTTTATTTTGTATTTACATGTTGTTATTTATGTGTGTTTGTTATGGCCTTTGGGCTTTGAAGACACAGAAATATCATATCATATCATATAAATAAACCTGGTGTTTCTTAAAAGCATCAGACATGCCAGTGGCATAAAAAACGACGCTTCACTAATTCTGATGGGTTTGTAAAATTATTAATACAATTCTAGCCTAAACCATTGTAAAGAAAAAACAAACAAACAACTGTCACACATCAACACTAAAATTTAAGGACAACACGAGAATTTACACGAGAATAACTAACTCTTCATGCCAATGAAGAATCGCCATGTGCCTGGCGAAGAGCCGGAAGCGCCACGGGTCTAGTTTCGATGGGATCTTTATGCGCTTGCATTTTTGTTCTTTGCCTTACGATAAATATTTATGATTCAGGCATGCACTAATGCACTCTCACCACTGCCCACTGAAAAGCCGCGTTTGTGTTTAGATTAAAATTTCCCGCGTCATAGTAGATCTTACGAAGAACATCACAAACAGAGCAGATAGTGGAAAATAAAAAAAAATCCCTTTGCAGAATCCAAATAATTCAGAGTATTCAATTAAATAAAAAAAAAAATAAGTTGGCTTTTCAGTTAAACTTTAAACGTTCTTATTTAGTTGGCGATATAGCGGCTTACTTTTGGAAGATTTTAGGATCCCCGACAACATCACACAGGTTCGACGGTAGCCCTGCATTAGTCTGTGGTGGCAAAGTCGGATATTTCAGCCTTGAAGTTGTCGGAAGGCCAAGTTCTGCTGCAATCTTACTGAAGGTCTAAAAGAAAAGTGTTTTTAGGCGTAGACTCAACGTAACAGCTGGATTTTTATCAAAGTCTTATGCTGGGAAGACATGATGTCTTGACAGGTAAGCTGTCGACAGCATATCTGCTTGTAGATTTAAATTCAATTTGTTTATGACCCTTCTCAACAAAAGGAGGCCGAAGCGCCCTAAAGATGGAGTAGCAAACAGAATAAATATCAGAGAATTTCAACAACGGCGATTACAAAAATAGCGCTGACCACGGGTGAGACAACATTGACACAGAAGAACGAGAATCCTATAGCCGTTTATCAATGGTAGAAGTTGGAGAGAGTAGGCGGAATTTACTCATCAAATAACTATTTCTAGTCCAAGGCGGATAACTAGGAAGAAATTTCGCAAACCGAAAATACCCTCTGCGGACAGGTAATTTAAGAGATTTAGTAAAAAAAACAAAAAAAACTGCCAAATGGAACAAAGAGAAAGGTGATGGAGGAAAGCTAGACTGTTGTAAATTCTTGCAAGGAATTAATCGATCCAGATGACAAATAGTTCACCCGGAATCCAGCCAATACCAGAAAATTTGCTAAAAGTAACAGTAGGCTATAGTTAAAAGAAGTTTGTCTGAAAACTGGCCGAAACCGGAAATTTGACAGGGCGAGGAGACATGCTGAATCTGGAACGGATTTCTCGCCGGAATCTACGGGAATCCGGCCAAGGGAAAATGATCGATATATTCAATTCAATTCAAATAATTTATTTCCTCCAGAAATCGGAGAGTAAAAAACATAGTAAACACATACATAACTGGCCAAAAATATAAACGACTACTATGACATAACAAGGCCGTATCGCATAAAACAGATCGACAAGCAATATAAAAAAAAAATAAAAAACAAAAAAAATAAAACGTATGCGTAATAACTCAACCATCAGCTACAGCCTCAGTGAGGTTGTGATGGATTCGAGGAATTCTGGCACTTGGCCGGAAGGCAAGTGCCATAAAAATAAGCGACAAGAAAGATATTGTATAGATTCGTAGAGCAGCCTGCCACGAAGGAAGACGCAAGTGTTGCGTGAAGCGCAACACCCGCAAAAAAAAATTGGCGTCTGGTATAGTTTTTTAGACCTGTGTCTCGTACAATTAAAAAAAAAAAAAAAAATCCGTATCGCAACACTGCAGACTATATGGTCAGCGGACGATGGATTAAAAGTTTCAAAGACTTTTCTGGCCAGAAAGACCCAAAAAATCTACAAATTTCGGGCAGACATCTGGAAAGATGGAAACTCATTAGTCACCCCAACACAAACCTCTTTAGCGATTGAAAGGACCATTACCTGTTTGGACGAGGTCTGTAACTTTTCCACTATTTTGCTAACATACCCCATAATGCATGAGACTTTGGAGGTAATGAGACTTTCAACTTCTGACACCACAACGATACTATATAGCCGTTTCTGTCCTCTTGCATATATGTCTTGGAGGTGGAAACTGAACGACAGAGCCATGTACATCTCATCACTAAACATGATAGGACAGTCTTTTGAGGGCGAAACCTGGAAGTGGACAGAAATAAACATAAATACAAATTAGTAAGTGTCGTAAGAAATGATTACATAATATAGGTCCTTCTAGACGTCAACAATCAATACAATTTCGCCCTTTAATCAGTTTGTATTTTTATGTCTTAACGCTATTTACACATTTTGACCTATTTCTGTGTACTATATTTGTTTGCTTTTCGTTGCCTATCACTTTGCTTTTGCTATAGTGGCAATTTTTATTAAACCTTAAACGTCAATTAAAATTTGCACTATTGTTTGTACTTTCTTCAATTTGTTATTTGTGATTAATTATTAAATTCTTAATGTTACAAATGTATTGGTTTATGATCAGGAAATGTCGGATCTGAATGGTACGCACACAACCTCTTTTTCATTTATTTGTGATCTATTTATTTTATTTTTAATACTACAAATTTATTTGTTTTAAGATCAGGAAATGTCGTAAGCTGAATTCTTAGCGCATAACCTTTTTATCTTTCTTTATATCTCGCCATTTTGGTGGAACAAAAGCCTTTATTATGAAGCAAAAGGCATGCTACTAATGAGAATGCATCCATGCATCAGTAACGTACATCCCGTGCCGTCTTTTACTTTTGGTGGACCATAGGCCATCCATGGGTCTTTACCTGCAAATTACCTGCAAATTTGCAACTGCAGGCGAATAGGATTTCTCCTAATATACGCCTTCATGGGTGCTGTCTTGTTCAGGTTTCCAGTTGAATCTCCACTGTTTGCCTGACCACTCCTTGTCCGAATGTTGTTTGAAGCTATTTGTTGTTTGGCAGGTAACAGTGATCGACCTACTAGTGAAGAAGTTCTGTGCATGCCGCTTCAGTACAGGCCTCTTCTTCAGCTTTTCTGGGTGGCCCCTGGTGGTTCCTCCTGTGTTTGGCACGAAAATGTTGGGTGGGATGTTGTTGCTCAAATTCTTGTACACAGCTATCATATCACCACGATTTCTCCTGTAGGTCATTGTGGGGATGTTCAGGGCTTTGAGTCGTTCTGGGTATCCAAATGGTCAATCCTTTGACCATTTTCGTTGCACGTCGCTGGACACCTTCGATAATGCGTTTGTCCATCTCGTATTGCGGGTATGCTAGTGAGACTCCAACTTCCAGCTTCGGACTGACGAGCGACGTGTATAACTTGCTGATCACCTTAGGACTCCTACTGCTTACAGTTCGCTTGATGATTCCAAGTGCTCGATTCGCACTACTGACGACGTTTTGCGTGTGCTTGTGAAACTTGAGCTCGGCATCGATAAGCACACCAAGGTCCCTTTCGCAGTTGCTGCTCTCGATTACTTGTCTTCCGTGGGGGGTATCCATGGTGTATTGGTTGTGGGGGTTGTTATGCCCAATATGAATGACTTTGGTCTTCTTTGCGTTGAACTTAGTTAACCAAGTGTCTGCCCAGGCTGTGAGTAGGTTTAGGTCCGCTTGGATACTCCTATGGTCGGCTGGTCCGAAGAGCTTGATGTCGTCTGCATACACGGTGTTTTTGTTTTTCAGAGGCTTACACATGTCATTGACATATATATTGTAAAGGGTCGGACCAAGGATTGTTCCTTGCGGGACACCACTGGTGACGGCAGTTTCGTCCGATAGTGCTTGACATCCGTTACTACCCCAAATGCAGACTCGCTGAGTTCTGCCGCTAAGGAACTCCTTAATCCACTTGACTGTTTCCTCTTCTGTTCCAACGGCTTTGAGTTTCAACATAAGTCTCCTGTGGGCAATTTTGTCAAAGGCCTTCTCCTGATCAAGTAGGATCACATCGACAGGTATGTTTTTGTCCAACATGTCAGTTACATCATGATATGTGTGGTGGAAATTTGTGTCGACTGACCTGTTGGGGCGAAACCCATGCTGGCCTTCGCTTAGGACTTTGTTTAACTCGAGGTGTTGCATAATGGCACTATTCCCTATCTCCTCTATCAACTTTGCTACCACACTGGTAGGACTTATGGGCCTATAGTTTTCTGCCTTGTTTCGTCCTTCTTTTTTGTGGATTGGGATCACAGTCGCTTTTTTCCAGTCAGTTGGCCCCTATCGTCAGGTAAACACGAGAAAACTCCAGCACATTAGCAGAGTCGAGCCACACTATGGTCACATCTGAGCATAATTTCGGTAATATATATTAAGACGGTGCTACGTTGTATTAAGACGGTGCTACGTTGCACACTTGGATCGTAATGAACAAGGCAATACGGCTGGCAACCGTAACCTGATTTCTCCCCAATTTACACCGGCCCCTTGGCCCCTCGCTTCCCCTGGCCCCCCAGCACCGGCCTAACCGGCCTAAGGGTAAAGAAGGCACTGGGTACATCAACTAAGTTATCTAACTATCAGCAAAAACGAGGTTCTTGGTCCAGGAAACCAGAAGTTCCTGGCTATTTTGATAGCCTACAAGCAAACAATCTTGAAAATTTCTCTCGTCTTACTCCCATTCACGTTAGAGTATATACACATCAAATGAGAGCTACTGGTGAACAAACAATAGAAGCCAGGGGCGTCGCAAGTGCATTTTCGGTAGGGGGGGTGCAGAGCCAAAATTTTGCCGAATCTTTCAAAAATTTTACCGAATCCTAGAACTAAGAATTCGAGCTTTAAATTATGGAACAGAAACCATTACGTAGGAAGAGCAACAATAAAGGGCAGCGAATGACGATAAGCCAACTATCGCAGGTCATGATTGCAGTAACAGCTTGTATCTATTATTGCCAATAGAAAATTAAATCGAGCGCCGCAGGCGAAAATTTTCGAAATCCATTTTTGTTCCTGTAGGACCAGATGGAACAACGTTCCGGCAGCAGCAGCGACTGTAGTATAGTCAATATACTACCTATAATCACATAAAGTGAGCACCGCATTCGAATTTTTTTTTGCTTTTACCTGCCAAATTCAATTTCCATCGATCTAGCTTTTAATGTTTCGAAACCTCAAT
The DNA here is from genome assembly GCA_023053575.1 of Branchinecta lynchi. Taxonomy (NCBI): domain Eukaryota; kingdom Metazoa; phylum Arthropoda; class Branchiopoda; order Anostraca; family Branchinectidae; genus Branchinecta; species Branchinecta lynchi. The sequence continues at coordinate 21,934,580 of JAKZAP010000006.1, read as the reverse complement.
CTTAAAACTGTCTTAAAACCCCCGTCAAATGACGCGCCCTTCCACAAAACAGAGAATATTACGAAAAGTGCTGCAGGCGGAATTTTCGAAATATTTATGATTAAATATTCTTTTTGGGATCCAAAATAAAAGTGAGGACTATCGATGATATAATAGATCATCCCTTTTGTCAACGACCAGTGCTTCACTCAAACTCTTCTGAGTTTCGAGGTTCGTGGCAACTTCCGAATCCTGGCTCATATGGCACTTGCAAGGCTGGGTGAATGAAAGTAGGAATTTGGAAATTCCTGGGTTTGTTCTGATCATTTGTAAGAAAACCCTTGAGATAATAACGATCAGAACACAGCAGTATTCTAAAGTTTCTGCAGAGATGGTCACTATGGAGAATTTCCGGTAAAACCTCGAAAAGTTCTGAAGCCGCACCCCCACCCCCCCGCAATCAGGAAGGTATGGGGACGGCCCTGATCGCTCCACTCCAAGCGTGTCACAAGATTTCCGATTCCCCCCTCAAAGCCCAACCCCCATATTACAAATTAATCGGATCTGGTCCGTACCTGAAAAGGGATATCTGAGACATTAGGTATTTCCAAGTATAGATTCGATCACCCGTTCGAAAGTAATACATACCTCAAGATTCCGGATTCCTTTCAATCCCCCCATGGTTGCCGGATCGGCAAAGTGACTATTTCCAAGTTAGTTTGGTCGGATCCCTGATATGCTTGCCAAGTTTCATCGTCCTAGCACTTCTAGAAGTACCCTAACTCGAGAATAATGGACCAATAGACAGACAGACAAACCGACCGAAAAGTGATCGGTATATGGCACTACAAGTGCCATAAAACAGGGTACGCACCTCATTACTTAAGCTACGAATCGGTAGTTCCTTCAACTTCTTCTTGCAGAGAATCTTTAGTGGAAGATTAGTTGAAATAAAGAACTCTTTCTTTCCAGCAGGCGAAACTGAAAGAGCTTTGCCATCTGAACTTCCAGGGACTGGCTGACATGCCTAGAACAAACTTCTCATGTAAAAAAAGAATCAAGAATAAATAACGAAGAGAATTCGAAACTCGCATCCTCGCATGTCAGTATGCTTGATAAAACACGACCTAATGTTTCGATGGGATCCCACAAAATTTATATTTGATCCAGACAATTGGGTCTTGTAGAGATCCGGTCTTCGCCAGATTAATCTAACATTTTAAATATTAAATTTAGAACAAATAAAGGCCAACGGCTAATCATCTGAGAAAATAAAGTTCAGATATGACTGATTGAAATGCAGATCTGAATCTATTTTCTCACAGGACAGGTAGATCACTTTGAATCAGGCCAAAACCAGATTGCCAAATTTCCGATTTCGGCCGGATTACGGGCAAACTACTTGTCCGGCAAAAAAACTAAAGCTCAAAACGCAATCCTTACTTCAAATGTATCCTAACTAACACATCGAACCTCCATCAACTTATATGGTTTCAGTATGCCTCCTTACCATACTATATAAAACTTCTAATGAACTTCAGACTAAAACTTTATTTATAAGAAAAAATCCAGTTTCGGTCGGATTCCAGGCCAATTATATTTCCGGGTAGAAAGTGATTATCGTATATGAATTCAAACCTGTCTTCTTACCCCATCGAGCATCTAATAAACTTCAAATAAAACTTTTACTTTTCCGGCTTTGGTCGGATTCCGGGCGAACTATTTGTCCGGCGAGAAAATAATTTTCATATACGTGTTCAGCATGTCTTCGTCTCCTGAATCGACTATCGCATTAGCTATTGAGCATACCTTGTTCGCCCCTACATTTAGGGATACAGAGCCCATCTACCTGTCCCTTGACACAATGAATCGTCACACCAATTTTCATCAACATATCTGATTCCCTTCGAGAGTTATCGTGCTGAACAAGACCAAAGGTTTCGATGGGATCCCAAAATTCAATATCTGATCCAGACAACTGGGTCTTGTCTTAGCCAGATCCAGTCATCGCCAGACTCCTTGAACATTTTTACAATTAAAATTCAGAAACAGATTAAGGCCAAATAGCTAATCACCTGAGAAACCAAGTTCAGATATGGATTCAGTACGTGTGTTTACCCCTATAAGTCATATTTGTTTTGACGAAAACTTCCTGCCACTTCTGCCAATTTCCCGGTTCCGGCCAAACTCCAAAACTACTTGTCCGGCGAAAACCCTAACTCGCTTATCTAATCAACTAGAAATAAAACTTTAACTTCCAACAGTTTTCCGGTTTTGGCCGGATTCCGGGCGAACTACATGTCCGGGTAGAATATTGTTTTCACATTAGTGTTCAGCATGTCTTCTTGCCCTAAATCGAACATCTAATCAACTCCAAATAAAACTTTTAATTTTGACAAATTTTCCGGTTTGGGCCGGATTCCGGTCGAAATACTTGTCCGTCGAGAAAATAGTTTTCACCATCGTCTTCAGCATGTCTTGCTACCCCTAAATCGAACATCTAATCAACTTCAAATAAAACTTTTACTTTCAACAAACTTTCCGGTTTGGGCCGGATTCCGGGCGAAATACTTGTCCGTTGAGAAAATAGTTTTCACCACCGTCTTCAGCATGTCTTCCTACCCCTAAATCAAACATCTAATAAACTTCAAATAAAACTTTTACTTTCAACAAACTTTCCGGTTTTGGCCGGATTCCGGGCGAACTACTTGTCCGATGACAAAATGGTTTTCATCATCGTGTTCAACATGTCTTCTTACCTTATAATCGACTATCACATTAGCTGTTTCAAAATATTCTGTTTGCCCCTTAATTTGAACTCCCTCCCCCACCCCTAAATGTAGAGCTACAAAGCCCATCTACGAACTTGACTGGTCCGACGACCCAACGAATCCTCACACCAAGTTTCATCAAAATATCTCATTCCCTTCGAGAGTTATCGTGCTTACAGACGGACGGACAGACGGACAACTTTTGCGAAGCTTCTTAATATATTAGGTGGTCTCTGCCGCAAAACTGAAGAATTAACCTACATCAGAGTCATCAATAAAGTCAGAATAATCAGATGGTAGAACTATCAGTGATTTCAGCACGGACATACAAATTAAATCGAGTCTGCTTTTCTGGTCAGATTTGTGATAATGAGCTTATATTTGGCAAGATCTTCCACAACGACCACAAGAGCGCAGCAGCTGCATCCCAGCATACAGCCTCATAATACAACAAAGATTTCCTGGCAATTCTTCGGTACTGACAGCTTAGATGAAAGCCATACTTACTGAATGTCACTACCCAGAAACTGACCCCCACAGAAAAGATCGTTGTATTTAGTGACTCTCGGTCTTCACTGATGATCCTAAAAATCATCAAGTGGGAAACGGGAGACAGTGAAACAACAGAATTGCGAGAAATAGCGAGGAAATTGCAGGAACAAGGGATAGCCATCAGATTTCAACATGTCCCTAGTCATTGTGGCATTACAGGCAACGAGGTAGCTGACAAGAACGCTCAACAGGCTCTGGATAAAAAAAACACCAACCAACAACATACCGCTAGCGTTCAGACATGTATTAAGAAACAGACTCAAGAAGACAGCAATAGCTTCCCACCCGGCACTGACATCCCCTTTCAAATCAAGGTCGACGAGCACAACCTTCTTCAGGCTGAAGAGGGCTCAACAGAGAACTGTTCCAACGCAAGCAGAGTATCGCCCCTCTATGCAGACACTGTCGTATTTGGGAGGAATCTCTGAAGCACACCCTTTTTGACTGCAGGGAGTTCCAAGAAAAAGGAGGAACATGCTAGCAACCTTCAGAACGATTCCATCTAAAACCAGGAGTAGCCACCATAGGCCACGCACCCACACGATACTGAAGAGAGAAGAAACAGAGGTTTCCACAATAATCCTGGAACTACTAGCATCTTTGGTTACCAGGGGTGGCCCGAAGGGGGGGGGGGGTGAGCGGGGGGGGGGGGGGACCACCCTGCCTGCCAGTTGTTTATTTTGTCCTCGCCTAGGTCCCGGGCATTCATTTTAATAATAAAAAATCCGAGTCGTTTAAATTTTTCTTTTAATTTTGTCTCTGCACAGCTTCAGTTGTAAGCCAGTCCCCGAAGAATTCGTTTTAACCAGGTTTTGTAACCCCGATAGGTCGGAGACATGATTAATGGGGGCAGCAATGCGGCTACCTGTTCTACTCCCATGGGATTTGGATCTGTCTAACTTCGGTCTTTCAGATTTTAGCCTGTCAAAATTACAATAGGTTAGTTGTTAAAGTGAAGTATGACTGGTAACATTGATATACCTTATAGACCAAAAGCGAGAGACAAGGTTATAAGCATTGATTTTTGGTCATCTTTGGCTATAAGTGGAAAAAGAAGGAATCAAATTTTTAAACAGAATGGAAAAGCCATTAGAAATCAAATGACAGGAGACCCGCGAAAGAAGTGTGCCCAGAACAAATCGAAAAATGTCGATTACAAAGAGAGGTTGAGGTAGGAACAACGCTTGAAAAGGACAAGGAGGATTTTAATATACACCCGAAATTCGTTTCCCAGGACAGGAGGGGTTCTGCAGACGCTGGAATAGCTCATTCTAGTCGGGAGGTAAATTTTTGGCCTCTATGCTAGCAGAGGCGTTACTATCAAAATGTTTGGGAGGGGGGGGGGGGGGGGGGGGTGGAGGGAGAGGAGCAAAAATAGTTCCTTCAGCCAAAGCTGACTGCGAATCGTATGTATCACTGCTGACTGCAAATCATAGCACTATCAAATATGGAAGGAGCAAGGTTTTAACCGACTGGTTGGTAATTTGTACCGTCTTTTCTCGCGGAAAGAATGACTGTTTTGGCGAAAAACCGACCGATTTAAAGAAAACGACCGTTTTTAAGAAAAATCGACTGTTTCCCAAAAAATCAATTCTTTTTACCAAAAATCGCGAAAAAGCTATTTTTTTTTAACGGCTAGCCGACAACATCGGGGGAGGGAGGGGGGGGGGGGTGCATCTTCGGAGCAATTCTACTTTCTTTTCTATGGGCTTTATTTTGTCAATTTTTCGATGGACAGAGTCGTGATTTCATAGCTATTCTTAACTTTTCACTGTGATCGCAAAATGACGCTCTGCTACTCGGCTTACGTCCATAAATCAGGATTTTTTTTCTTTGAATGCACTTGCAAACTTCCTCGTTTTGTTTCTGAATAAGCGTGTCTTTTACGTGAAAATTACTTTTTTTGCTTTAATTCGGAACAAATCTACATTGTTTCTATTTTGTTTTCTGTGGCCACTATTTTGTCACTTTTTTCGACGGTCAGATTTGATATTTCAAAGGTATTTTTTCCTTCTCAATAGGATCGCAAAAAGACGGTCTGCTCCTCGGCGTTTCACAAAATTTCGCCTGTGGCACATTTCATAGTATTATCTATTTAGAGGAATGGTGTGTCATTTACTTGGCAACTATACTTGGAACTTTTTAGATTTGAAACACATTAAAGGCTGGCTAGAATTTATCTAGACAAAGGCAGATTAAACAAAATTCGCTTGCTGCGCTTGCTTTAATTTGTCAGGGGTACAGGCGTTGAAAGCTTTCCTCTTATGCTAAAGTTGAAATGTAAAGCTGAGGCTACGAAGGTATGTATACACAAATTTTGATTACAAGAATAATTTCAGCTGATGCATTGCAGCTAGTTTTACACCGGCTCTATTATTTGTTAGTGGGGAATGTGCACCACTGCCGCATAGTCGCAACAGTTCATTTTTGTTGGTACCTCCCGTATGGAAATAATTGTGACTGTAAACAATTGAAAACAATTGTTTTTTTACAATTGTACTATGGGACCGTAATACAATTGGAAAAAAGCAGCTGTTTTTTTACAATTGTATCATTTACAATAAAATACACTTGTAAACAGTTGTAATTCCTACAATTGTATTTTTTACAGTTGTATTTTGGTCCCATAATACAATTGGAGAAAAACAACTGTTTTTTCACAATTGTATCATTTACAATCAAATACACTTGTAAACAGTTGTAATTCCTACAATTGTATTTTTTACAGTTGTATTTCGGTCCCATAATACAATTGGAGAAAAACAACTGTTTTTTCACAGTTGTATTTTTACAATTGTATTTCGGTCCCATAATACAATTGAAAAAAAACAATTGTTTTTTCACAGTTGTATTTTTACAATTGTATTTCGGTCCCATAATACAATTGGAAAAAACAACTGTTTTTTTCACAGTTGTACGTTTACAATTGTATTTCGGTCCCATAATACAATTGGAAAAAAACAATTGTTTTTTCACAGTTGCATTTTTACAATTGTATTTCGGTCCCATAATACAATTGGAAAAAACAACTGTTTTTTTTCACAGTTGTACGTTTACAATTGTATTTCGGTCCCATAATACAATTGGAAAAAAACAATTGTTTTTTCACAGTTGCATTTTTACAATTGTATTTCGGTCCCATAATACAATTGGAAAAAACAACTGTTTTTTTCACAGTTGTACGTTTACAATTGTATTTCGGTCCCATAATACAATTGGAAAAAAACAATTGTTTTTTCACAGTTGCATTTTTACAATTGTAGTTCGGTCCCATAATACAATTGGAAAAAAACAATTGTTTTTTCACAGTTGTACGTTTACAATTGTATTTCGGTCCCATAATACAACTGGAGAAACACAACTGTTTTTTCGCAGTTGTATTTTTACAATTGTATTTCGGTCCCATACTACAATTGGAAAAAAAAAATTGTTTTTTCACAGTTATATTTTTACAACTGTATTTCGGTCCCATAATACAACTGGAAAAATACAATCAGTTTTCACAGTTGTTTTTTCACAACTGTATTTTCGGTCCCACATTACAATTGAAAACATATTTGTCTTTTACAATAGTATTTTCAGTCGAATAATATAAGTGGAAAATTTGTTTTTATTTTACAATTATATTTTGGTTAATTAATACAATAGGAGAAAGATCAGTTTTTTTTTTATAGGTGTAAGATTTACAACTATCCCGCCGTAAACGGTAGAAATTTCTAAAAATGTATTTTTGGTGGTTCCATAATCGTATTGGAAAAAATGAAACAAGTGGAACCAGAAACAAGAAGATAGAAGGAACCAGAAACTACAAGTTAGAAAATACCAAGTGGATTGTCACACTGCATATAAGTTGGTATTCTAAAAATGAAAATAATTATATGATTAGTAATTTGATGTAACTTTCAGTTAAAGTACAGGTTAATAATACAAATTTTGAAGGTTTGCTTAGGAAAATAACATCCGATAACCTATCCGACCCGAAGGTTTGGTATTTTCAGCTGAAATGTAATCGTAACAAGGTAAGACCTCGGCTGGTCCTGATAAAGGGAGGGAAACTAGCACTTCTAGCATGTTAAAGTTGCAAAACCAACCTCTACGCGTTCATTTATGGGGGTCTTGTCAGTAAATCCATGTAAACATACCCAATAAGTTCCAGAAAATTCGCGTCTCTTCTGTTGAAAAGAAAAATACATATAAAAGTTAACTGACTCAATCAAACTTATCAGCTCCCTCTGCTGGTGGTTTGGAAGCTCCCGCTGTCCCTGAATCTTCCAATGGCGTTCTTGCAGCTGGAAGAAAATATTGGAATCAAAGAAATGAATAATGTATGACTGGCGCTGGTTTCTGTTGACTCCGTTGGTGATATCCACAGAAGCAAGTAGGGAAGGAAGAAACAAGTACGCGAGCGCTCAGACGTGGAGTGAGAAAGTATGAATTGACTGTAGTTTGATTTACTCAGCTCATATCGCTAATTCGAATAGCCGCTAACAGCTTACCTACTGAGTTCCAGATAAACAATTCTGTCCGCCTATGTGCCTTCGGTTTCACTCGCTACAAGCAGGCTACTGTGGGTTTAAATACTCCTTCACCCCAAGATGACTGGGAAACAAATATTAAACAATGGCTCAAAACTCAAAGCGAACAAGACCAACGGTTTCGATGGGATCCCAAAAATTTAATATTTGATCCAGACAGACGGGTCCTGTAGATATCTGGTCTTCGGCAGACTACTTGAACATTTTTAATATTAAGATTTAGAAATAGAAGAAGGTCAATGGCTTATCATTGGAGAAAACCAAGTTCGAATATGGATTAAGCATGTGTGTATTTACCCCTAGGCTATAACTAATATCTACTTCGACGAAACTGGTCAAATCTTCTGCCTTACTTCTGCCAAATCTCCGGTTTCGCCTGGATTCCGGACGAACTACTTGTCTTGGAAAAACTAAAGCTCGAAACGAATTCAGCGTATCTCCTTACTTGCAAACATATGTAGCAGGTAAGGGTAGCAGCTAAGATTTGCGCTGTCTTGAGGAACAGACGACAGATCGAGGAAATGACTGCTTCCAAGTCAATTTGATCGGGTCCCAGTACACCTGCCGAATTTCATCGTCCAAGTGCATCTGTAAGTACTGTAACTCACGACCACCGGAATACCGGGAACCCCCCCCCCCCACACAGTGCGCCGAACCGGTCGTTCCTGTTAAAAATGTATTTACAACTTGTCCTTGTTCTCCTCACCAAGCTTCATCCCGAACCCCCACTCTAAGCCTGTATTGAGATTTCCGGTCGCCCTTCCAATCCCCCGCCCCAGAGTTTTCGGATCCGGTCCGGAAACGAAACGGGACATCCATCCGAAACAGGACATTATGCTTGCCTGGCCTTCCTGATCCCGGATTTCACCTCCCTCCTCCCTCTCCCCCTCCCCAATGGTCGGGTCGGGTTCAATCGTGTCAAGTCAATCTGATCGGGTTCCTGGCACGCCTGCCAAGTTTCATCGTTTAGCACGCATGGAAGGACATTAACGATACCCCGAAATCCGGGACTACCTCACCCCCCACATACACAGTGCCCGGATCCGATCCATTTATGTCAACGATGTATCTAGGATCTGTGCTTGTTCTTCCCACCTAGCTTCATCCCATTCCCTCCACTCTAAGCGTTTCATGATATTTCCGGTACCCCCCCCCCCACAGTTGACGGATCTGGTCAGGAAGGCAAGTGCCATAAAAACGAATTCAGCGCATCTCCGTACCCCTATGCCGAACATCTAATCAACTTCAGATGAAACTTTAGCTTTTAACAAATTTCCCGTTTTCAGCCGGATTACAGACAAATGGGTCTTTTAGATATCCGGTCTTCGCCAGACTCCTTGAACATTTTTACTAGTAAGGTTTAAAAACAGAAGAAGGCCAATGGCTAATGATCTCAGAAAACCAAGTTCAGATATGGATTCAGCATGTGTGTATTTACCTCTAGACTATACATCATGTCTACTTTAACGAAATTGATCAAATCTTCCTGCCTGACTTCTGCCAAATCTCCGGTTTCGACTGGATTCCGGGCGAACTACTTGTCTTGCTAAAACTAAAGCTCAACAAGAGCTACGAGCTCATATGGCACTTGTACGAGTAGGCTGTACAAGAAAGTAGATGAGAACCTCACAAAATACACCCGCCATCCAAAAATGCGGTTCGGAAATAGAAATAGGATATTTAGGTTCACTCATTTCTGAGCAGTTCCGGCATCGTCTCGATTGTCTGCAGCAAATGCACATGACTGTTCAAACTTTCATCCCAATAAATCCATTTGTTTGATCCCTAGACGTGCTACACGATTTCCGGTACTCACTCTATCTCCACCTACCGTGGCCGAATAAGTTCCATCCCGATCGCTGCACTCTAAGCGTTTGTCAAGATTTCTGGTTCCCTCCACCAGCTCCCCCCCCCCCCCAGTGACATCGGATCCGGTCCGGATTTAAAGTGGGACGTCTGAGACACGAGGTCATGCTAAATATCAACTTTCATCAAGATCCGACCAACCGTTCGCAAGTTAAAAATACTTCAATTTTGGCTTCACCGTCCCTCCACCCCCCCCCCCCCCCCCCAGATGGTCAGATAGGGGAAGTGACTATTTCCTATTTAATCTGGTCGGGTCCTTGGCATGCTTGCCAATTTTCATTGTCCTAGCACATCAGGAAACATCGAACTCGCGGGATCACTATAAATTAGGACTCCCCCCCCCCAAATCCCCCAAAGTGAGCGGATCCGTTCCGGTTATGTCAGTCAGGTATCTAGGACTTGTGCTTGTTCTTTCTACCAAGTTTCATCCGGATCTCTCCACTCTGAGCGTTTTTCAAGATTTCCGGTTTCCCCTTCCAACTCCCCCCAATGTCACCGGCGTCTGAGACATGAGGTCCTTCCATATATCAAGTTTCGTTCGAGGGGTTGCTCTCTCTCCGCCACCGGTGTACACCTCGACACGGCACCGGCACGGCACCGCGGCACCGGCACGGCAAAGGCACGGCAACGGCGCAACACCGGCTCGGCACCGCACGGCACCGGCGCGCCTCTAGCACGATACGCCGGCCACGGACAAATTTTCTGCAGATTACTCTTCGCCATCTGTTATCTGGTATCTGGCGCCCAATAACGAAGGTACTTGAATGAAAGAATTATTGAAAACATGCAACCGAAGAAGAAGCTGAACTAGATATGAGGAGATGCTGTTGACCAAATGCGCAAAATGGTCAACCATGGTTTGGTACTGGTGCTTGGCGATACTTGGATTTTTCGATATATCGATATTTTCACTTTCGATATTAGATAATCGATATATCGATATTTCCGCTTTCGATATTCAACAATCGATATATCGATATTTTCACTTTCGATATTCGATAATCGATATATCGATATTGATATTTGCTTACCATGCTTCGTTTCGCCAAAAGCTAAGAACCAAATTTTCATTAAATAGCATCTTGGATCATTTCAAACTCAGAATAAATGAGAAATGAATTAGGGAAAACATATTGTCCAATTCCGGATATATAGGTGTAGGTTAGTTCGGATTATTTACAATAATTACGATGAACAAATATCGTTTTCGATAGCGATATTTACGTTTCGATATCGATATTTGGTGCGATATATCGATCGATCGATATCCGATATATCGCATACTGGATCATCTCGAACTCCGGATAAATAAAAAAGGAATTGCGGAATACACATTGCTCCAATTTCGTATATATAAGTGTGGGTTATGTTGGATTAATTGCAATCTTTACGAATGAACAAATATCGTTATCGATATCGATATTTACTTTCGATATCGATATTTTGTCCGATACATGGATATATCGTTATCGGTATCGAATATCGCCCAAAACTTGAGTCAGCTTCAGTATATTTTGCTTCTGGTGAAGGTAATTCAGTGGCGACCAATCTTTTTTTCATATTTGTAGAGTGTGCTAAGAATGATACTTGGCAGGCATATTTAACTTGGAAAAAGTCAATTTCCCCATCAGACACTCTGGGAGTGCAATAGAGGTATGCTTATTTGAACGTTCGTGCTTCGAACTTTGCCATTTTCATGCACTTGCTGTGGCTAAATATATGTACCAGTTAGCCTAAGTAGGTAGTCAAGGAAGGAAAAGATTGGTTCATAAATTCTTTTATAGAGCCAACCACATTCCTTAAAGTACTCATCATAACCACAAAGTACAGAAAATACTTTGGAGCAAAACATATATTTTCATGATCCCCATGAGCCCATGATTATTTGTGAAACAAGGGTTTTGCTTCAAAATGAATTTCCAGCTCCCTTAAAGGACCCCTCGCACTAATCACTCTTCAACTTACAGTATTTTAAAGTATTTGAATACTTTAACTATGCTGTGCTTTCAATAAATAACTAACTGTTTTGGCTGTTTTAAGCCTTTTCCGAGACCCGTTGACTTCTAGCGAAACAGGGAAACAATTTGCATAACCGATTTTCCTGATGGAAAAAATTCTCGCAGACAACCGTCGCGCAACCGTCTCGAACCGTCGACAGCGTGATACACATCGAAGGTAACAAAACACGGCAAGTGAGAAAATCAGCGAGGTTTTGTTAGAGGGGTTAGAATGTACCGCACAAAACGTGGGTCTCCGGGTTTAGAAATATATGTAATGATTACGGAAGTAGGTTGCATTAGTATTATAGGTTGCATTAGTTTGAGCAAAATATACAACTACGTGATCCCCATGAGCCCATAGTCACTTTTGCCTAAAGGGTTTTGCTTTCACATGAATTTCTAGTGCCTTAAAGTGCAAAAATAAAATACTTTTCACCAGATCATTCTCTTGATTTCCAAGGGCCCACAATCATTCTTATTTCAAGGGTATGGCTTATAATTAAACACAAGAAACCCAAGAATTTACAAATTCCTAAATTTCATCCTCTGACCCAGCCTTGCAAGTACCATATGAGCTGCTAGCTCTTGTATTCAACACACATTGCCGACTTCATTCTCGGCCAATATCTGATGAAATTTGTTTACATGTACATCAGAAATCGTGCTTTATCACAATACTGTAATTTGAAGTAAAAAAAACCGCAGCACCGGCTTGGCACCGGCTCGGCACCGGCTCGGCACCGGCACGGCACCGCGGCACCGGCGGTGTACATCGTTTTTGGGAGTGAGCAACCCACCCTCGGTTTCGTTAAGATCCGACGACCCGTTCGTAAGCTGAAAATATTTAATTTTTCCAAATTTTTCCGGATTCCCCGTCCCTCCACTCCCCTCAAGACCCACCCCCAAGATTCATCGGATCCGGTCCGGACTCGAAATGAGACATCTGAGACACGAGATCTTTCCAGATATCAAGTTTCATTAAGATCCGATCACCCGTTCGAAAGTGATGAATGTCCCTATTTTCCGGATTCCGCCCCCTCCCCCACGATGGTCGGATCGGGCAAGTGACTATTTCCAACTTAGTCTGGTCGGGTCCCTGATATGCCTGCGAAGTTTCATCGTCCTAGCTTGCGTGGAAGTGCCCAAACTATTATTTATGTTTCTTGACTATGTCCAGGTTAATCAGGTCGTCAATCTTTTAACAATATATACTCCCGCATACGCTCCCTAATACATCCAATATTCCTGACAAGTTCCATTATCCTAACAATGTAATTTGTTTAGTTTATCCACTTTGTCTTTACTCCCGCATTCGCTCTCTCATACATGGACTCGTGGCTCAGTTGGTAGAGCGTTGGACTTATAACTCAGAGGTTCCTGGTTCGCTCCCGCTCTCGGGCAGCCCTTTTTTTTGCTACTTTTCGCTCCACTTTTGCTTTCCGGGGAAAGTCGGATTGAAGAAATGATTAATTTTAAGTTGAGCTGGTCCGGTCCCTGATATGCCTGCCAAGTTTCATCGTCCTAGCTTATCTGGAAGTGCCCGAACTAGCAAAACCGGGACCGACAGACCGACAGACCGACTGACGGACAGAAATTACAATCGCTATATGGCACTTGAGTAAGCTCAAGTGCCATAAAAACGAATTCAGAGTATCTTCTTACGGCTATATCGAACATCTAATCAACTTCAGATAAAACTTTAACTTTTAACAAATTTTCCGGTTTCAGTCAGATTCAGGGCGAAGTCTATGTCCGAGTAGAAAATGATTGTCAAAAGCGGGTTCAGTTGTCTTCTTACCCCGATACCGGACACCTAATCAACTTCAGATAAAACTTTTACTTTTGACAAATTTTCAGGTTTCGGCCGGATTCCAAGCGAACTATTTGTACGACGAAAAAATGATTTTCATTTATATGTTTAGCATGTCTTCTTTCGCCTGAATCGAACATTTAATCAACTTTGAATACAACTTTGACTGACAAACCTTCTGGTTTGGCCGGATTCCGGGCGAACTACTTGTCCGGCGAGAAAATGGTTTTGACATTCATGTTAATATGCTCATCTATGGACGTGTACCCAAATAACCACAAAAGCTGCCTACAGTCAAGGGACCATGATGAGTTGCTCATATGGTGCATTTTACACTCTGCGCAAAATTCGAGCATATTTTCCATATCCCACCGTCTTAACCGAAATTTGTCCGCCCATTAATTTGAACCCCAACCCCTAAACGTTGAGCTACAGAGCCCATCTACAAACTCGACCTCTCCCTTGACCTAAAGAGTCCTCACACCAAGTTTCATCAAAACATCTCATTCCCTTCGAGAGTTATCATGCGGACAGACGGACGGACAGACGGACAACTTCTGCAAAGTCATAGGTATCCCTCCACTTAGGTTTTAGGACTTTTAGGATCCCAAAACGAAAGAAGGCTTCCAAGATTTAAGCAAGCATTAACTGTTTATAATTTCGTTTCTAAAAATCAAAATATGCAATTGCTGATTATTCACAGATGACTTGTATTGCTCATAGAGGGAATTTAGGAATCCCTACTAGTCGCTCAAAATGGGTGACAAGCGCTGAGCAAGGGGGTTAGAGACTGGAGGAAGGGAATGTACTCATAGTTTTGTCACAATAGGTTGTTACTTTGGTCGAAGGAAAGTTACAGATGTCAGGAAATATAGAATATTTAACGTGAAACAGCATATTTTGGGACCAAAGTTTCACTTCGTGAGTTATGTCTTGATCGAAGACAGTTAGTTCAGAGTCATAAAGTTTCGAACCCTCTCGTTTCACAACTTCCACGCAAAAACACACGTTTGGCTAATAAAGAAGCGCAAACCTTCGCATTACTAGAATTTTAATCTCCCTTATCCTCCCCTAAAAATACGGCTCCGGTGCCCATCTGAATCGTGTCTTGCAATATGACCCTAAGAATCATCACACCAAGCTTGAATAAAGTACCACAATAGAGTGTTGGCATCCTAATAAGTTTGATATTATGTAAGTAAATAAATAAATAAGCAACAGAAATAAATGGTCTAAAGGTCAAAGCGTTTGTTCAGGCTTTTTTTTTGCTTGAAAAAAATAAACGAACTAGCTGGAACCCAACTACGCACGCCAAAAACTCTGGTTAATCAAAGAGGTTCACAGCTACTGATGATCCTGCAATTCCAAATATCTGCTACACGAAGGCACAGCTTAGCGCTACCTACACCCCCCCCCCACACACACACCTTCAAAATTATATTTACTTCTGCCAAGGGGGATTCTTCTCTGACCCAAAAGAGCGTGTTCCATCCTACTTAACGTAGTTACTACGCACGACGTCACAAATTTTGGCTTCTTGACGTCAAGCTTCAAGGGTGGAACGCATTTTTTTATTTTCGGTAAAATACCACTCCACGGGGTTATCCAGCCAATCACGATACAGAAATCCGTAGTCACCACGTTTACTACGCAACCAAGCGTGGTAAGCAAATAAGTTACTATTTCGAGAAGGTTGGAACGCTCGGCGTCAAGGCCGTATCCAGGGTGGGTTAGGGGGTTGACCCCCCCCCCCCGAAACATACAAAAATCATCATTTTACAGGCTTTTCCCTCTTATTTATGTCTTTTTTGTACTTTTTGGTCCGACCCGCAGGCGAACCCCCCCCCCCCCCCCGAAAGGCGACCCCCCCCCCCACCCCCGAAATAAATTCCTGGATACGGGCCTGCTCGGCGTAGTAAATTTTCGTCAGGCTGGAACGGAAATACTAGCTGATAGTAATTACTGTTAGAGGGGTGGAACACGCTTAAAGTACCCTCACGCTTAAAGTACCCTCACGCTAAGTCAGCAGAGATAGCCTAAAATCCTTTGAGAGAGAGATTCGTCTCTCTATGGTCAAAGGCATCCTGCACATAGGGTCCTAACTAGTGTGTTAAATATGCTACTTACCCAGAAAGGCATGACCATTGTACAGTATACATCTTTCTTGCGTAGGTCAAGAGGCAGCAAGGGGTTTTCTTGGGAGAGTCTGCGTTTGTTCTTTTCTAGCCTCTTTCTATCCAGAACTAGGTCTGCACATGTATTGCACTGTTACTTGAGTGAAAGTCTATTCCCAGATAACTATTCTTTACTCCATTCAGTCACAGTGTCTCTGGATCTGGTGCTACAGGACCAACTGGCTGTTTCAGCATGTTGAAACTGAACTAGATAGCCTGTGTGCTGCATGCACTAAACTAAGTTATTCATTATTTTGTCTTGCCTCAGACAAGAATCCCACTTTCGACGTCAATTTAGAAGGCTTCATCTGAAAAAATATACAGAAATCAGTGGATGTGATGGTCCTTGAAGAGTCTCATAAACAAATAAATATTCCTTCAGCCCAAGCTGACTGCGAATCATATTTGATGGTGCAAAACGGATACATAAGCTGAATTTTATTGGAGCTATATTTCGGCCCTTCTTGGCTCTCCTTGTCAAGAAGGGCCGAAATATAGCTCAAATAAAATTCAGCTGACGTATCCGTTTTGCACCATCAAATATGTCTCATGAACATATGTGGTCTGTTTTATTAGTCTGTAAAAAAAAAACAGTGAGAGGCTTGAAGAAGCCAGGGAGAGAGGACTGAACAGCCTGGACCCTCCAGCCCGAAACTATGAAGTCAAATACTGCTGATTTGGATATACAGGCCCTTATTGCCATACTGTCAGAAGTTTGTTAACAGAGAACACATGGTTGCAAAACATTGTGTCAACAGTTATGCCAGATATTTCTGTTACGACCCTTTAAATTCTTAAGTTTAGAGACAAATTTCTTTATGGCCCTTTTGAATGTTATATGTCACAAAAATGGTCAAAATTAAAAGGGTCACAATAGATAGACTACATTATGACGAAATTGAACAGAAGGATGCATATACGTTATCTGTTATCCAAGCTTCTGACAGTTTGGCAAATAGGCTATACTATAAATGGATTATAATATTCTCAACTGAATTTTTTCAAAATTAATTCATCAGGTTCCTCTATTGCAAGACAACTTCCTATTTCTCTGAATTTCTTGAACACCAAGTTCTAAATCACAACAGCATGATAGTCGATTTGGCTTGGCAAAAGAACACATTTGCGCTTCTCAGCATTTGGGTCTTTTCTGAAAGCTTGGTATACCCAAACCACAAATTTCTATGTTTATTTATATGGCTATACACTAGGACAAGCTAAATTTAGCCTGATTAAGGTGTGCTAGTTCAATACAAGTACTTGCTTTGTTGACATTCTAAAAAGTAAACCATTGCGTAAAACAAAGGTTTGAACGGAAGCCAACAATCTGACTGTTCCATTGGAATTCAATCTGCATCTGGAAACCAGTTATTTTACAAACCTACCTCAAGCATCATTTTAGATCGCATATAAAGAGCTAGGCTACTAAAAACTTTTAAGGTACCAAAACAACAGTAAACCAACTGCCCTTTCAAAACCCTCAAAAGTTGACTCAGTATTTGTGTGTGCAGTACTGCAGTCCCAACTGCTAGAGAAACAGAACCTAATGGCCTACGATATAATTAGGACTTCTGAGACATTTCTTTCTGACATTATTTGTTTAACTGACATCGGCTATCCCTCCTGTAAATCTCAAAAAGTAATTTGAGCTCAGGGAAATTCAAAATACGGTACTTTCAATTATTAATGCTGAACAGGAATTTCACTTACAATCTCAAGCCACAGATTAGCTAACTTATAGACTACGATACTTCTATTTGTTTTTTACCTCGTATCTTTCTGAAGGGAAAAAATTTCTAAAACGCTGAAACTAGGTTTTGGGTCGGATACCCTTCCTGAAAGAGGTATTTATTTCTGATTTTGTCCAATCCTGTCGGGAAACCAGAGCAGAATCAAAGAATGTTAATCAGGAACACGAAAATCACTGAAAACTCGATCCTAACAAATGTCCGTAGTCTACACAATAGGCTACAGAGACAATGTAGTGCAAACCTGGTGCAAAAAATAACTGAAGATAGAAAAGACCAAACTGAAACTACTCATTTAGTACTGTACTAACTGTTCTGTAGTGTCTGTTCACTTCCTGAGTTTCAGCTTTTCCAGACAGGTACAGGCAGGGTACAGGCTTGCACAGAACTGTAACATCTTAGCTATATAGCACCTGCTGTCTGCCTACTGTGCTTTGAAGACTTTTTCAAACTGAATAAATACAACATTCTGTAAAAACGAGGTTGGATACCCCTCCTGTGGCCTAAACTAAAGTAGCCTAAGTAATGTAAGACAAGCAGAAAGAACCTGATTTCACAATGCGTCTGAAACACTCTCTTAAAGTGTGGAAAAATTATTTGTGTGCAAAGAAACATTAGCTTACCTGTGCTGTAAATCCTATTTTTTTCTTATCCAGAGAGGCCAAAATGGTGCACTGTTGGGTGACATCGATATACCGGAAATATCGCAAACTAGATATCGATAATGAAAAGAATATCTGGAAATCTTCACTTGTTTTTCTAAATACTGCGTTCTAATTATTTGATATATCAAGCTATTAGATCGCGAGTTTTTTTTTTCCAGTATTGCATTGTTTCCGAAAAGGCATGCCTTCCGAAAAAAACGCCGAACATCGAAATAGAAAAGATCGATATATCGCGAAATCAAAATATCGCCCAATAGTTGAGCTACGTAATGTAATGCGACAAGACCAAAGGTTTCGATGGGATCCCAAAAATTTAATATTTGATCCAGACAATTAGATGTTATTACTTACATAGTGGAACCAGGAAACCAAATGAGGTCTGGCAGTACGTCCGATAAAATCAGTAAGGCCAGTTAAAGCATTGTCCTAATAGGTGTAATAAGGTGTATTACCGCGTATAAGACTTATTACAGATTCCTCTTTTCCTCGGAGCGCGCTGTAATAAGGTGAATAAGGAGAATAGACCAGCAATCTATTCTGGCTTATGCAGGGCCAATCAGATCGCTTTGTTGGTTCCGCCAGCGGGCCGAGGAGAGGCGCAGCGTCGTCAGGGTTGCCAAAGAAAGCACAACAGTTCTACTTTGTTGGAAGCTAAAGAAACAAAAAACACGTTTTTGTTCTATTACGACGGCTTTTCGTCAGTTCGAGGATCAATGCTGTCCATCCGTTATTTTAATAACTTTTTTACAGTATAGTTTGCGTTATATTGTACTCGTGTACTTCAAGTAGTACCAAGAACCTTTTCAGATATTTTTAGAGCTTGAAAAATTGTATTACCTTGGCAACACCGGAAGCCGCATTGATAAGAACCTCTTGGGTTGTATTTGAACAGGCGTGTGTATTAAGACGTAAACATCGCGTATAGCGCTATTCACGTTATTACACCTATTAGGACAATGCTTAAGGGAACCGATAAACTGAGTTTAAATTCCGCTTGGATATCCGCCGTTCGGGAGCTACAGAACTCATCTACGAACTCGACCTGTCCTTCGACCTAAATAATCCTCACAGCAAGTTTAATCCAAATACCTTGTTCCCTTAGAGAGTTATCGTGCTCACAGACAGACGGACACTTTTCCGGCGAAAAACTAAAGCTAGAACGAATTCAGTGTATCTCCTTATCCTTATATCCAACATCTAATCCACTTCAAATGAAGATTTAATTAATAACAAATTTTCCGGTTTTAGCCAGTTTCCGGAAGAACTATTATATGTCCGGCTAAAAAAAAATAGGATTCAGCATCTCTTCTTACCCCTAAATCGGACATATAATCAACTACAAATACAACTTCTGCTTTTAGCAAATTTTCCGGTTTGGGAATTCTGGGCGAACTACTTGTCCGCGTAGGAAACAAGTTTCATATAAGTGCTCAGTATGCCTTCTTACCCGTAAATCGAACATCTAATCAACTTTAAATAAAACTTTTACTTTTAACAAAAGTTCCGATTCCAGCCGAACTATTTGTCCAGCGCCATAAATTAGGCAATTTCCGCTTCTAAAGATGCTGATTTTGAATTTTCTAAGAAGTGCCAACCGGTGCCGGCTGGTGTCACACGGTGCCGGCATCGGCTGGGCACGAGGCACGTGTTGTACACTAAAATCGGGAGTGGGCCACCCCTGAAAAAAACCATAGAATTGTCCGGTCCAGCATGTTCTTTATCTATATCTACAGCACAAAATTAATTTTATTTATATATATATATATTTTATATATATAAATAATACAAACTATAGATATTATTATTGTATTTTTCATAGCCATTTTGACAACATAAACGATTTCGAAAAAATGTATTCACTTGTACAAATTTAAGGTTTCCGGCGGCCAAACCACTTGTCCGAAAACATATCAGATTCATATGGGATTTTATCACGTAGCCCATCTACAAACTTGACCTGTACTTTGACCCAATGAATAGATCAAGCTTGAACAAAACAATATGTCAACCCATTCGAGAGTTATCGTATTAACATACAGACGGACGGACGGACGAACACACACCTTTACACCTTATATACCTTTACGAAGCCGTAAGTATCCCGTCACCAACGTTCTAGGATTCCCAAAACTGAATAATTTTCCTTCCAAGACCAATTCTTGAATTTGGTGTCTAGTCTTTAGGAGATTCAAATCGGAGAGTTGGTAGTATACTCGCGATATATTATGACTGTAAACAACTCGCTTCTGGATCAAATCTGGATTCTCAGTGTGCCCAGGAACCAACTGTGCTGTGCATAGACCTGGGTCGAGTGCTAGCCGAAGCTAACACACTGTAACCTTACGAAACTTTCACGAGTATTCAGCCCCTCGCACGAAACGAGACGCCTGTGTGCGACAGCGCGATGAGTCATTGGAAACTGAGGTAGTAACTCGTAGCGTCGTAGCACTAGCAGTTAGTGTTGGGCGATATTTGGATTTTTCGATATATCGATATATCGATATTTTCACTTTCGATATTCGATAATCGATATATCGATATCGATATTTCTTTAGTATGTTTCGCTATAGGATACGTTTCGTTTCGCCAAAATTTACTAACGAAATTGTCGTTAAATAGCATCTTGCATCATCTCAACCTCTGAATAAATAAGAACTGAATTACGAAGACATATTGCTCCAATTTCGGATATATAAATGTAGGTTATGTTGGATTATTTACAATAATTAAGAATGAAAAAATATCGTTTTCGATATCGATATTTACGTTTCGATATTCGATATCGATATTTGGTCCGATATATCGATATATCGTTATCGATATCGAATATCGCCCAACACTACTAGCAGTCGAGTTTGATTGGACTGTGCTGATGTGCTCTGGCCTCTGAGCAAGTTTTCGATGCGGTGACTGAAAAATTATTATATTGCATCGACATTACATCACAAGGAATTGCACAATTTGCACATCGTTCAATTGTAATTAATAGGCTAGTGTATCTGCTAGTGTATCAGTACCCGACACTAACTATAGCTCCGAATTTGTAATCGAGGAATCGCATAATTAATTTCCGACGAAAAACAATTAAATAGAGTTGTAAAATTGGTCCTTTCAAAAATGACGATATAATCGCGACGGTTGTAAACAAAATTTGTACATTCAAACAATTTTTCAAAGTCAGCCTGGGGTCGAATAATATTTAAAATTGTTTTATTTATCTTTTAAGGTCGGGCGAATAATGAAGTGGTTTAGGAAAAAACAAACAAAAAAAGCCCAGTTAGAACTATCTAACTATAAAAAGAAGATTGTAAAAAAAACAACTGGATCAACTGTATTATGAAGCTGTAAACAGTTGTTTACAGTTAAAAACAGTTGGAATCAGTTGTTTATATCCAACTGTAAAAAAAAACAATTGTAAAACACAACTGAAATCAACTGTATTAGGCTGTTAACAGCTGTTTACAATTGATTTCAACTGTAAACAGTCGTTACCAGTTGTAAACAGTCGTTAACAACTGTAAACAGCTTATACCTCTATAGAGGTATTTATGCCGTAGCTTTTTGGGATCCCAAAACGTAAATGGCGGGATACCTATGACATCGCAAAAGTTGTCCGTCTGTCCGTCCGTCCGTCTGTGCGCACTATAACTCTCGAAGGGAATCAGAAATATTGATCAAACTTGGTGTGAGGATTCTTTGGGTCAAGAGTAAGGTCAAGTTCGTAGATGGGCTCTGTAGCCCTACATTTAGGGGTGGGGGAGGGGGTTTAAATTAAGGGGCAAATGAAATATTTTTAAACAGATACTGTGATAGTCGATTATGGGGTAAGAAGTCATGCTGAACACGATGGTGAAAACTATTTTGTCATCGGACAAGTAGTTCGCCCGGAATCCGGCCAAAATCGGAAGGTTTGTTAAAAGTAAAAGTTTTATTTGAAGTTGATTAGATGTTCGATATAGGGGCAAGGAGACATGCTGAACACGACGGTGAAAACCATTTTTTTGCCGGATAATTAGTTAGCCCGGAATCCAGCCAAAACCGGAAAGTCTGTTCAAAGTAAAAGTTTTATTTGAAGTTGATTAGATGTTCGGATTAGGGGTAAGAGGACATGCTGAACACGATGATTAAAACCAATTTTTCTCCGGACACGTAGTTCGCCCGGAATCTTGCCCAACCGGAAAGTTTGTTAAAAGTAAAAGTTTTATTTGGAGTTGATTACATGTTTGATTTAGGGGTAAGAAGACATGCTGTACACTTCTGTGAAAACAATTTTCTACCCGGTCAGGTGCTTTGCCCGGAATCCAGCCAAAACCGGAAAAGTTAAAGTTTTATTTGTAGTTGACTAGATATTCAATTTAGGGGTAAGAAGAGATGCTGAATCCGTGTATGAAAATCATTTTTTATCCGGACATATAGTTCGATCGGAATCCGGCTGGAGCCGCGGAACATTTGTTATAAGTTAAATTTTATTTGAAGTTGATTAGATGTTCAATATTGGGGAAAGACGATACGCTGAGTTCGTTTTTGAGCTTTCTTTTTTCACCGGACATGTAGTTCCGGAATGCGGCTGAAACCGGGAAATTGGCAGAAGTGGCAGGAAGTTTTCGTCAAAACAGATATGACTTATAGGGGTACACAAAAACACATGCTGAATCCATATCTGAACTTGGTTTTCTCAGATGATTAGCTATTTGGCCTTAATCTGTTTTTGAATTTTAATAGTAAAAATGTTCAAGGATTCTGGCCAAGACAAGACCCAATTGTCTGGATCAAATATTGACTTTTTGAGATCCCATCCAAACCTTTGGTCTTGTTACCCTTCTACTCTACTTCCGTTTTCACTGTTCCTAATTGCAGAGAAAGAAAATGCAAGAGGCGCACTCCGTGCGCTGAACGCTCTTTAGCGCGTCTAGAGAACCAATCAGCTTTGCCTTCTACTTTTCTTCAAGGCGGCGTCACAGCGACATAGCTAATTATAGAGGTAAAAGAAAGGTGATGTGGCGCGAAGCTACTTACCACCGCTCGTTCGCAGCGAAAAAGTACACAGACATCTTAATAATAAATATAATCTTTTTTTAGATACAGAGAAAAAAAAAAAAAAAACATTGTAAAAAACAACTGGAATCAACTGTATTAAGCTGTGAACAATTGTTTACAGTTAAAAACAGTCGGAACCAGTTGTTTACATCCAACTGTAAAAAGACAATTAACAAAAAAAAATTGAATCAACTGTATTGGGTTGTGAACAGTTGTTTACAGTTAAAAACTGCTGTAACCAGCTGTTTACATCCAATCGAGAATGAAAAAAAACAATTATAAAGAAAACAAATCAAATGTATTCGGCTGGTGGCAACCGGTTCTAGCAAGAACAAATAATCAGACAGAACCTCTGTCTTGGTACTATGCAGCGACTATGAATACCCCGACAAAAAGGACCTAGAGGTATTTATACCGTAGCTCTTCACCGTTCTACTCTACTACCGTCTTCGCTGTAGCTGATCACAGAGAAAGAAAATGCAAGAGGCGCACTGAACGCTCTTTAGCGCGTCTAGAGAACCGATCAGCTTTACCTTCTATTTTTCTTCAAGGTGGCGTCACAGCGACATGGCTAATCATATAGGTAACGAAACCTGATGTGTCGCGACGCTACTAACCTCTGCTCGTTCGCAGCGAAAAAGCACAGAGACATATTAAAAAATAATAATAAAAATATTATTTTTTATTTACAGAGAAATATAACAAAAAGATTAATTTAATTAATTTAATTTATTTATCACCCACACAATACATGAAGTAAATATGGTGGAGTAGGAATAAGTAAAAAAAAAAAACACAAAAAAAGAAAACGAAATATACACAAAATCAACGAAACAAACGGATAAGACGGTGGTGAGGGGATAGGCGCGCATAAGCCGTACCGGAGAGTTTTCTGTGCAGTATCTCCAACTTTAAAGTTATATCAGGAACTGAAAATTTACTGAAAATTTAAGGAACTGAAAATTTAAGGAACTGAAAATTTAAGGAACTGAAAATTTAAGGAACCTTAAAAATTTAAGGAACTGAAAATTTAAATTTGAAAATTTAAAAAACAACAACTGGAATCAACTGTATTAAGCTGTGAACAGTTGATTACAGTTAAAACCAGTTGGAACCAGTTGTTTATATCCAACTGTAAAAAGACAATTCTAAAAAAACAACTACATAAAGATGGTTGTAAAATTACAGTTGTTTTTTTCAAGTCGGGTGAATAATACAATTGTTTACAGTTAAAAACAATTGGAACCAATTGTTTACAGCCAACTGTAAAAAGACAATTCTAAAAAAAAACTGGAATCAACTGTATTAAGCTGTGAACAGTTGTTTACAGTTAAAAACAGTTGGAACCAGTTTGTTTATATCCAGCTGTAAAAAGACAATTGTAAAAAAAACAACTGCATAAAGATGGTTGCAAAATTACAGTTGTTTTTTCAAGCCGGGTGCATCTACAATTGTTTACAGTTAAAAACAGTTGGAACCAATTGTTTACATCCAACTGTAAAAAAACAATTGTAAGAAAACAACTGGAATCAACTGTATTAAGCTGTGAACAGCTGTTTACAGTTAAAAACAGTTGGAACCAGTTGTTTATATCCAACTGTAAAAAGACAATTGTAAAAAAACAACTGCATAAAGATGGTTGTAAAATTACAGTCGTTTTTTCAAGTCGGGTGAATAATACAATTGTTTACAGTTAAAAACAATTGGAACCAATTGTTTACATTCAACTGTAAAAAGAAAATTATAAAAAACAACTGGAATCAACTGTATTAAGCTGTGAACAGTTGTTTACAGTTAAAAACAGTTGGAACCAGTTGTTTATATCCAGCTGTAAAAATACAGTTGTAAAAAAAACAACTGCATAAAGATGGTTGTAAAATTACAGTTGTTTTTTCAAGCCGGGTGCATTTACAATTGTTTACAGTTAAAAACAGTTGGAACCAATTGTTTACATCCAACTGTAAAAAAACAATTGTAAAAAAACAACTGCAATCAACTGTATTAAGCTGTGAACAGCTGTTTACAGTTAAAAACAGTTGGAACCAGTTGTTTATATCCAGCTGTAAAAATACAGTTGTAAAAAAAACAACTGCATAAAGATGGTTGTAAAATTACAGTTGTTTTTTCAAGCCGGGTGCATTTACAATTGTTTACAGTTAAAAACAGTTGGAACCAATTGTTTACATCCAACTGTAAAAAAACAATTGTAAAAAAATAACTGGAATCAACTGTATTAAGCTGTGAACAGCTGTTTACAGTTAAAAACAGTTAGAACCAGTTGTTTACTCAAAGTGTAAAAAGACACCTGTAAAAAAACAACTGGAATCAAGTGTATAAAGCCGTGAACAGTTGTTTACAGTTAAAAACAATTGGAACCAGTTGTTTAAATCCAACTGTAAGATAACAGTTGTAAAATCACAACTGGAATCAACTGTATTAGGCTGTTAACAGCTGTTTACAATTGAAATCAACTGTAAACAGTCGTTAACAGCTGTAAACAGTCGTTAACAGCTGTAAACAGTCGTTAACAACTGTAAACAGCTTAATTATTTCCATACGGGCTGCGAGTCCTATATTACGATCCATGAGTCGTTGAAATGAGGGGTCTCACCAGAGATGGGCGAATCCGGATTCGGATTCGAATCCAGGATTCGTCCTTTTGGCGGATTCGTATCCGGATTCGAATCTTCTGTTTGTCAGGCTGGATTCGGGTTTGGACTCGGATTCCAAATCCTCAATTTTACGAATCCGCTCAAATTTCTAGACTTCATCCTTCCAGTTTCCATTTTCCCAGTTTTTACAGTCTGCCTAGGCAATCCAACTTTTTGGTCTCCACCTCCAACCATCCTCCATCTATCACGTTATCTGATACCTTAGATATTACCTTAGACATCAGTGCGTTTTGTCTCCTGTGATTCTTAAACCATAACCTATGTACATGATTAGATTTTTGTTAAGGCCATAATCGATTCCGGATTCGAACCCTCAGCATGAAATGGTGGATTCGGAATCGGATTCGTACATAGCCCTGGATTCGGATTCGCCCATCTCTGGGTCTCACCCCCCCCCCCCCCTGGACTGAGTGCTTCGGGCCACCCCTGTTGGTTACTACAGTATAAAGGAAGACTTCAACGGAGAGTCAACCGACCACAGAAAACCAAAGTCTAAGAGGGTCAGTGGATCCCAATGACTATACCCTAGAACAAAGAAGAAGGACACTGAAACCAATAGGAATGTGACGTTTGGTGACTCTGGGGTCAATTAAACAACTGACTGAAACGAAAGGTAAATCTTCTTTCATTCAATTCCGATCACTTTGGCTTTGAAAATGCCTTGCTTCAAAAATCCAAAAGACTGCTCATTTTCTGAATGGGAAGCCATTCCGTAAATACTTCTTCAGCCTAGGCCCTTATTCGCAACAAAACCAAAGTTAATCAAACTGCGGAAAAAAACAAGCACTAGTTTTCCCCCTACAGCAAAACGTGAGTGACGGGATACCTACGAATTTGTAAAAGTTGTCCGACTGTCCGTCCGTCTGTAAGTACAATAACTGTTCAAACTTGGTATGAGGGTTCTTCGGGTCAAAGGACAGGTCGAGTTCGTAGATGGGCTCGTAACCTTATATTTAGAGGTGGGGGAGGGGTTTTAAACTGAGGGTTGAACAAATATTTTGTTCTCCACGGAGATATAGTTCGCCCGGAATCCGGCAAAAAAGGAAAATTTGTTGAAAGTAAAAGTTTTAATCTGAAGTTGATTAGACGTGGGATATAGAGGTAAGGAGAGACGCTGAATTCATATTTTAGATTTGTTTTCTTGCTGGACAAGTAGTTTGCCCAGAATCCCGCCAAAACCGGAAGTTTGGCAAAAGTGGGCCGGAGGTTTAGAAACCTGAAGAAATAATCGATATAGTGCAAGGAAACTATCTATTTTCTAACTCTATCACTTGGAATCAGGCCAAAACTGGAAAACTGTTAAAAAAGAAAAGTTCGTTCTTAAGTCGATTAGAGGTTCTTATTTTTATGAAAAACCGACGGTTTTGAAAAAAGGTCGACTTTTTCCAAGAAAAATTTTTACGAAAAATAGCGTAAGAACACGCGATGAATCCATTTATGGATTATCAGAAAAGTGATTTCATTGAAATCTGCCAAACCTCAGGAATTGGGTAGACCTGAAAACTTGAGTTTTTAAGTCGACTACTGAAACTGTCTCCTGCAAAGTCAGTGGGTCTCAAATTAACCCGGAGATAGTTAGCTCAACCGTTAGAGCGTCAGAGTCCAGATCGAGAGGTTCGACATAAAATACATCCTGAACCCATATCCGAACTTTATTTTCCTGCCGGAAAAGAAGGACGGTAGAATACAGCTAAAACAGGGAATGTCCTAAAAGGAGATATGAGATATAGTGATACATGTATGCTGAACTATCTGAACTTATTTTCTCACATGATCAGCCGTTTGGCCGTAATTTGTCAATAAAACACCACTATGGTATCATCCATGGTTATTTTCAAGCGGCTGATTATCAATCAATCAACAGCATCAATAGCAATAGCACCGGCTGACGACAAAGTAATCGTGCACTCGACGACAAAAGAAACAATTAGAATAGGTTTTAGGTAGAAACAATTGGTTTGCCAAATTATACAATTGGTTTGCCAAATTAATTAAAACACAATTATAGTATTGTCTGTAGGCCTATCGGTTATTTCTTCATGTTTTTAGAGCGACGTTATAGTGTTGAATAAAATAGGTACAAACGAGTGGAGATATCTTGTTGATGCCTTGACGGGTGGTTGTTTAAACTTTCGCTTCCCAGCTTATAGATTAGAGCGTGTCCTCGGACGATTCTCGGTGGTTTCTTCGTATTCTGGGAGAATATGCATATGCATTTTAGAATGGAGGCATTCGTACTCGAATTAGTGATAAATAGTAAAATATTTAAGAGGTCTGACGACGGCTAGATCTCTACTCTACAGGACCCCATTGTCTGGATCAAAACGTCCAATAGATATTAATTGTTGGGATCCTAGCGAAACCTACAGTTTTGTTTATATATAAGCCCTTCCCAGTTCTGTATCCCGATTGTCCGGATCAAAAAGTCCAACAAATATTACATTTTTGGGATGCCATCGAAATCTTTGGTCTTGTTTATATATGAGCCCTTTCAAGTTCTGCAATATTTCCATGATTTCCATCCTATATTGGCCATGTCGAACCGATCTTCCATCTGTTCAAGCTTGGCTGCTAGATGAAATCAGACTGGCTTAAGAAGAGTAAAACTAGAGCTGAATGATAAATGAAGCCTAGGTCTGAACCGGACTCTCAGACACAGGTACACAACAGTAGGCTTATGCAGAACAAGGAAGCACTTCCGACTCAAGTAAGGCCTTTTCTAGTACGGAAGGGAGGAAGACTTCCCTTTCAGGAAAGAACAGAGTTGCCGGGAAAGGAATTTTGCAGAGAGAGTAGTAAATTTGGCTGCCAGCATTATTACTGACTAGCCCTACAGGGTTCCCAAAATCGAACCAAATTCAAACTACTGCACTGTCAGGAGTTTCATAATAAATAATAAAATAATGCGTGGTTTCAAAAGACCAACACTTGGGATATAATCTGCTGTTCCCAACAACAACCATTATCAGGAATAGCTGAAAAAACACCAAAAAAGAATCTGCTGAATTTTCTGATATCATGACGACAAACAAAGAAGTCAGCAGTCATCAGCAGATACTTTTTTGCCGATTTTTCGGCTCTTCGTGGTAATGCTTGTTATGCATAACATTTCATGCATAACGTTTGTCACAACAATAGATTACATCCCAAGCTTTGTCTGTTAAGTACCGTATTGAACTGAAAAACAGAAGTGCTCTTTGGGCAGGATTTGAACGCACGAGCATCAACAAAAAAATTTCAAAACCTTAAGTTATGGTTCAAATCCCACCTGAGGAGCATTTCTCTCTCCAGTTCTTAAAAATATTTTATCTCTATGGCGTATTCCTCGCCAAATTAAATCTCTTATTTTCTACATGAGACCCTGCCATGTGGTCCATGGTTTCTCTATGAGGCTCCAACACTGGACTCCTAGAGCGTGTTCCACCCTTCTACAAATAGTATCTATTAGCAAGAACAAATAAGAGCAAGAACTGCTGTCTCCCTATATCTGTCACACAACCAAGCTGAGACGAGTCGACTCCCGACGCAAACGAGCGGAGGTGGATCTTACCCGGGACATCAAAAGTCGTTACCTCTACAGAGAACTGAGAAGGTGTAACGCAGTAAACCACTGAGGAAGAAAAATCGAATGGAGGCAGCAGTGATAAGCCTGTTCACACTGGGATGGGCGGGCGCTGAAACAGCGGTTGCCGGCTCATTGATTCAGACAAGATTTCGGGGGTTGACAAGAAAATTCCTAAGAATATCAAAATATACAGAAACTGCCATTTGATACAAAGCAGATTTTACAAATGCGTCAAATTTAGTTAAAAGTACGACAAACTGTATATATATCTTATTGAAAAACCCAAAAGCCGTATACAGGTAACGTAAGATATATGGTAACGTAAATTGTGTCTTTTCGGGGTCAATTCAATTAAGTGGTGTCAGTATCCAGAACAAGAAGAGATAAATTTCATTCGAGGTATTTACTCTCATATGAGAATATCAGATGAAAACAGGCAGATTCTTTAAAAAAAAGGCCGTGTTTCAGGTTTAATAGGCTAAGTGGAAATGAACAAATATTACGCAGATGGAATAGGCTTCTACTCTGACAAACTAGCCAGAAACAATTTTGAATTGAATTAAAAAAAAAAAAAAACTAGGACTTTTATGTGGGTCCTAGACAAACTAGAAACCGTGTGGAAAGGCCTCAGTACGAAAACCAAAGACTTTCTTTGATGGGAAAATACACCGTTGACATCGAATTATTTGTAAGTAGTGAACTAAAAGACAAACGAGATAGACCAAGTTGAAGTGAACTTTCGTCTTTCGATTAACTACTGAATCGAAATCTAACTCACTAAATCGAAATGTATACAATGATACATTTCGGAAAAAAAGAAGAAAAAACACAAAATACACACTCACCCACTGGTATTATTTTGACTATTCCATGCTATTCTACCATTTCGGTAATTTCATTAATCCTCGAAAGCCTTAATTACGTTACTGTTAGTTTACACTCGTCTGACAAAGTTAATACTACAGATGTTGAAACTCAATGGGTCATGACTTCAGTGAGTGTGCTTCAAATCCCGGTTTGCATTGTATGGTTCTCCCGAGAGACATAAAAAGGAATGTCACAAGGGATTTCAATCTTCATACGTATGGTCATGGCCGTGGGATATGGAATGACCATCGTCAAGTTCGCTTTTTGTTTTTCGCATAACTAATATTCACTAATCAGACGCCAGCGTCTACTCAAACAAAATCAACGCTGTTTCCTTCCCGTGTGAACAGGCCAGAACATCCGCCTCGCTAGTGGCTACGTTGTTTTCTTCGTAAATGACTTCAAGTGTGTAACGGCGGAGAGTCGCGGAGACCAACGAGTATACACGGGCGACCAAGAAATGGGTCCATCTCCGCTCATTGTTGTCGGAACATTTTTAGTCGATGGATGGACGAGAGACCATTGTTCTTACTCGTTATTTGTTCTTGCTATTAGTTACTATTTCTGTTCCAACCTCACCAAAGGTTACTATGATGACCGTTCCAACCTTCTCGAAACAGTACCTATTTGGTTACCACGCTCGGGAGTGTAATAAGCATAGTAACTACGGATCTCTGTAACGTGATTGGTCGATTCGCCGTGGCATGATATTCTGCTAGAAAATAGAAAAATCATTCCAGCCTTAATGGCAAAAAGCCAGAATTCATGACGTCATGTGTAGTAACTACGGTAAATAGGATGGAACACTCTCATAGACTTCTAAATTCAATTATAAAAGTTACTTCCCATTACTTTATTTTGGTAAAAGTCAACAAAGTAAGAAGTTACCAAACTGATCAACAAATACTGAACTTGAAATGGCCTAGACATGCCTAGTATCCATCTTAGCTAGAAAGAAGAGACAGTTAGTTATAAAACAAAATGCAAAAAATCTCTATTCTCTCAACAACCCAATCGAGCACGAAAAAACACAATCTACGTCATGTGTAGTAACTACGGTAAGTAGGATGGAACACTCTCATAGACTTCTAAATTCAATTATAAAAGTTACTTCCCATTACTTTATTTTGGTAAAAGTCAACAAAGTAAGAAGTTACCAAACTGATCAACAAATACTGAACTTGAAATGGCCTAGACATGCCTAGTATCCATCTTAGCTAGAAAGAAGAGACAGTTAGTTATAAAACAAAATGCAAAAAATCTCTATTACCTCAACAACCCAATCGAGCACGAAAAAACACAATCTATCTCCAAAACTAATTTGCAGCAAGAGCTTTAACTCCAAGCAATTTTCAGGAAGAAATTCCACAAATCAGATCGGCCTATTGAGGCAGAATCTTTAGTTGTTTTCCGACAAGTTCATTTTCCAGCTTGAACCTGAAGAAGACCCTTGCCAAGAAGGGATGAAGTATAGCTCTAGTAAAATGTAGCTGACCTATCTGTTTTTGCAGTGCCAAATATGGTAAAAACGTCCCTTGTTTAACATTCCATCTTACATAACGTTCCAGATACACCTGGTATAAAGAGGAACTAAAAATAGACAAAAATACCGGACTGAAGCCAAAACAGGGTTCAATCTTTCGATGAGAAAATTCTTCTTCGATAAGTCTAATAAATTAGAAGAATTTTGAATGTTATCCTCTCATTCAAACCTGAGCTAGAATTCCTCATCACAATCTATGTGCAGATGAAAAATACATAATTAACAAAATGAAAAAAAATAAACAGTAACGTCCTAGTAGTAGTAGTAGTAGGGTTTTGCTTATTGAACTTATAGCTGCATCAAATTTTTGTTTACATTTGTGCGGACAATTTCAAGCCGTAGGCTAATTAAGATTTTAATTCATTCTAAGCTAATAGTTGCGTTTTTTTATTAAAGTTTTGTTCGCCGTTAGCGTAGCCGGCTGCTTAATTTCCGTTTTCAAACGCCGTCGAAGTTCACCGTTTGCTTAATTAGTGTTTTTACAACTCCGGCGATCCTTGCCAGGTCAAGGTTTCTTCGACGAATCAAGCAAACTTCGAACTTGCTAGCTCAAGAAATTCGACGGTCAGAGTTTGAGGGACACAGGAACTGTGACCGGCGACCAAAAAACGTATTTAAGCAAAGACCTTTGAGGTTGAAGGTAACTTCAAATTTCGATCAAAATCGCAACTACTGTCACATTTTCTTAAAGCACAACTCTTACTTAAAAATAATCTTTTCACGACAGAATCATTTTCCAAAAATATCTATACCTGCCCTGTGAAATGAGCGATTTTCATGTTGCCAATTAGTGACTTTATCGATCTCTGAATTCGAGATTGAATACAAAATGTTTGAAAACTATGCGTGCATGGTTAAAATTATTACAAAATAGACCTGTTGTCTTACCATGGGTTCCAAAATGAAAAACAAAATTATAAAGCTTCTCATGCTCTTGTTTTTAAAGCATTGGCTGGAGAACCTCGTTTCTTTTGGCAACTAGGAAACTCGGCTCTGCCGGAAAAGTGGTAAAGAATCATAGGTTCAAAATGAAACAATGATAAAGGATGGGGCTTTCTTAAGCCAAAGCATATAGTTCCATAAGGGAATCGAGGATCATATCAAAGCAGAGTAAGTAAGATACATAAGATAAGTAAGATAGGACAGGTTGTTTCTGTATCTGTTTCCAAGCAACTGCCACAATACTAGTTGGCAGAGGCGTCCCCTTTCTTCATTGGGGGGGGGGGGGGGGCGAACCTGGTAAAATTGACCGAATCGGTACCTGATTTTTACTGAAATTGTAAAAAAAAAAAAATCTAAAAACACATTAGTTGCATTTTCCCTCACCTTTTCGACGGCTTTTTACTTTTTTGCGTTTTCGTAAAATGGTTCTAAGCACTGTTTGATAATTTCACATTTTTGTCAAAAAGGCAAACGCCGTCTTTCGCCTTTTTACAAAAAGGCAAACTTGGTAGGTGACCAAGTTACGCTCCCCTTTTGGCTTTTGCTTTGCGATTTTAATCAGTTTACCCCAAAATCCAACATTTACCCAAAATCCAACAAAAGATGGATCTGAGTCAAAATCATTAGCTGTATTTGAAGACTATCCCGGATATTCAAAATGGACAGTTTATAGTACAAATAAAATACAAGTAAAGTGGCATTTGTCAAAACTGTGTTTTCGCCCAAGAAAGAGAGAAGTCCTATTAGAAAAGGCGACTTGCAAAAACGCAAAAATGTTAAAAAAGGCCTGAAAAATGCTAAAACCTAAAGCCGAAAAGGGAAAGGCAAAAGTCGAACAAAAACGCAACTATTTATTCACACAACGTTTACAACGGATACGTCAGCTACGATTCTTCATCAGCGATGTTTTGACCCTTCTTGGCAAGGGTCCTAGTCAGGCTGTCAATCCTCTGGTTCAACTTCGGGGAAGGAAACAAACCTGTAATAATCATCAGCTAAATAAATCATCAGCAAAATAATCATCAGCGAAATATCGCTGATGAAGAATCGTAGCTGACGTATCCGTTGTAAACATTGTGTGAATAAATGTTTCAAAGTCAGCTTGGGCTCAAAGAACATTTGTCTAAAAACACACGAGTTGCATCCATGAAGCTACAACGTAAAAAGTTGCAGAGTATGTACAAACAAGTCTAAAGAGAAAAATTGGCACGTTTTCACGCTTTTCCGCTTCTGTTTTTTTTTCACTGATACGCCGTCACTAGGCTTTTACCCTTGGAAGACCTTTCCAGTTTGGCCAACAGGACTTGAAATAATCGAAAAAAGGGCGTTGCTGCATAGCGGGCTGTGCCCAGGATTAATTAAGCTGCTGCAGCATTTAGCTAAATCCCATGCATATTCTAGCTTTTAACATGGTTCAGGCCACCCAAAAGTCCAAGCCTCAAACCCCAACTAAATGATGCACCCTTTGTGTAACTAGCAAAGACTGTTTTGTCTTTTCCACAAAATTTTGTGGAAACACTGATGATAAAAGTGCCTTTTTGCGATACCAAGATTACTTATCTTGGAGCTGTCTGGCGAAAGGAAAGGGGCGATCTAGGGTACATTAGATACAAGTACTTTTGTTCGGAATTTACAGCAAACAAAACTAGGCTAGTTTTCACGTCAAGAGACGGGCTTATTCCTGAAGAACTGCAATCCTAAGAAGTAAAAAATATTAACAGCAACCAGCTGAAGCTACCGTATATGGTAAAGAACAAGAGCTAAATAAATGCCACTTAAATTACCAAACTCAGTAACTGGGTTGAAGCAAATAATGAATTTGTTCTATACCAAAAAACTAATTAAAAAAATAAGGAACAGATTGACAGCGGTATAACAACCGAATTTTGTAATGGAATAAAACTCTTGTTAGAAATACCTAAAACAATTCCGGTGAATTACCGTATTCAGTAACGAATCAGAACCAAATGAATCTCATCAAATTTAATTATGAAATGGACTGACCGAATGCTACTGAATTTGGTAAAGAATGAGACGAAATAAACGGGTTAAATCCCCGAATTTACGCAGTTACAGACTGAATGCGGAGAAATCGATGCGGACTGAACAAAAGTTCGATGAATTATTGAATTTGGTCACAGATCAGAACCAAATGAATCTGATTAATGACCAAATTATGAAATGGACTGACCGAATGCGATAGAACAGATATAGACTTGAGAAAACTCCGGTGAATTACCAAATTTGCTAAGAAATGAGACCAAATAAACAAGTTAAATCACCGAATTTACGAACGGATGGACCGAATACGCTGAAATCAGTGGGGAGTGAACAAAAGTTGGATGAATTAGCAAACTCGATAAAGAAAGTGGAACCAATAAACACATTAAATCACACAATTTGGAACTGCAGGGACAAATGATTTTCAACGAATGCCCAAGATATAGGGCGGGCCCTATATCTCCCCCCCCCCCCTTCAGGATGCCCCTGCCAGCCCCTGCTAGTTGGTAAACATTGTTTTGAAAGGAACTTACCATACAGTTATTTCTTGCATTCTCTTCCTCCTCACTCTGATCAGGATCAGGAGTGACAGAAGCAAGTGATCCTAGACTTTGCTCATAGGTGTTTGTTGGTCTTGTCTCAAAACTACCAGATTTTCTTTCCGCACCTTCATGATCAGATCTGTAAGTGCACCAGACAAATACGGGCCCGTGAACGTCACAAAAATGGCAAAGAGAAACGAAGGTCTTCCCAAACATTCACCTTTTAACCACGTCTTGCAGTTAACTTGAATTTAACGGGCTTCAATTTTTCATAGAGTACATTGTTCAACTCTACTGTTTAATAGTCGCGTTTTTTGCAATCGCTTGGAACGAAAATTGCCGTTTTTTGCGATCGACTGTCGACTGGAGGTCCAATCGATCCGTTTTGTGTCGCTTGACTGGACATCGACTGGGAACAAAGTCAACAGTCGATCCGATGCACCTTTCTCTTGGAGGTCCAGTCAAACTTGGTGCCAAATTTTGAAAACTGAAACATGTTGACCCAAAAACGTAAAATTTACACCTCAGGAAGCGCCAGTACTGCAGTAGTTTCAGAGACTGCCGAGGGAAGAGTTTTGGGTATGGACTGATTATTGACTGATTTAGACCGTTTTTCGAAGGGTTGTTCTCGCTCCCCTATCAAGCGACAAAAAACGGTCAACTGCATGAACCCGGGAACAAGTCCCAATCGCCAGTCGATCTGCACAAAACGCGACTAATAGTCGCGTTTTTTGCAGATCGACTGGCGATTGGGACTTGTTCCCGGGCTCATGCAGTTGACCGTTTTTTGTCAATAGATAGGGGAGCGAGAACAACCCTTCGAAAAACGGTCTAAATCGGTCAATAATCAGTCCATCCCCACAACTCTTCCCTCGGCAGTTCTCTGAAACTACTGCAGTACTAGCGCTTCCTAAGGTGTAAATTTTACGTCTTTGGGTCCACATGTTTCAGTTTTCAAAATTTGGCACCAAGTTTGACTGGACCTCCAAGAGAAAGGTGCATCGGATCGACTGTTGACTTTGTTCCCAGTCGATGTCCAGTCAAGCGACAAAAAACGGATCGACTGGACCTCCAGTCGACAGTCGATCGCAAAAAACGGCAACTTTCGTTCCAAGCGATTGCAAAAAACGCGACTAATGGTGGCACTGTCTAGGGAACCGGGAGTCGTACTTTATGTCCTACGGGCTACGGAACCGGTAGTTCTCACGGAAACCAAACCATGTGAGCTGCGATTCCGGGATCTGACGTCATTAACTAACGGAAACTTGTACCTGCTGGCTCCCGTTCCGGTAGTAATTGGAAATAGCTGACGGAAACTTCATCGCACCAGCTTCTCGTCCGGTAGCCTCACGGAATTGTGTACTCAGAAGCTAGGGAGCCGGTAGTTGATACCGGAAACTGTATAATTGGAGCTTCTGTTCCGGTGGTGTATACGTGGAATATAAAACTCATGGAATAGTTTGGATGAGAGCTAGGATGCCGGGATTTTCACGGACTTAGAGAAAATAACATTGGAAAAAATTCACTACCGGAACCCATATATTGAGAGCTAAGGTACCGGTAGAAACTACTATTTGCTTGAAAATGGCCAGCTCACGGACACAGATGGCTATGGGCTAGTGTTCCGGTAGTGATGAAAAAAAAAAACATTGAACTCACGTACCCATATCAGTGCAGACTAGGAAACCGGAAGCAAATATTTTTAACTAACGGAACCCAACTTCTGCTGGCTGGGGTTCCGGTAGGGCAAAAAAAAATAAGATGTATAACTGGATTCAGTGAGCTGTACCGGACTCAAAGTCCATATTGACACGCGTCCATGAGTTTTTAATTTTTGGCCCTACCGGAACCCCAGCTCGCAAGAGCTGGGTTCCGTGAGTAAAAAATATTCACTTCCGGTTTCCTAGTCTACACTGACATGGGTCCGTGAGTCATATTTTTTTTATTTTCGTCACTACCGGAACCCTAGCCCATAGTCACCTGTGTCCGTGAGCTGGTCATTTTCAAGCAAATAGTAGTTGCTGCCGGTACCTTAGCTCTCAATATATGGGTTCCGGTAGTGAATTTTTTCCAATGTTATTTTCTCTAAGTCCGTGAAAATCCCGGCATCCTAGCTCTCATCCAAACTATTCCGTGAGTTTTATATTCCACGTAGACACTACCGGAACAGAAGCTCCAATTATACAGTTTCCGGTATCAACTACCGGCTCCCTAGCTTCTGGGTACACAATTCCGTGAGGCTACCGGACGAGAAGCTGGTGCGATGAAGTTTCCGTGAGCTATTTCCAATTACTACCGGAACGGGAGCCAGCAGGTACAAGTTTCCGTTAGTTAATGACGTCAGATCCCGGAATCGCAGCTCATATGGTTTGGTTTCCGTGAGAACTACCGGTTCCGTAGCCCGTAGGACATAAAGTACGACTCCCGGTTCCCTAGACAGTGCGTTAAATGGTACCTTTTTCATGTGGCACTGTCTAGGGAACCGGGAGTCGTACTTTATGTCCTACGGGCTACGGAACCGGTAGTTCTCACGGAAACCAAACCATAGGCGTATTCTCGTCGTTCCAATCGAAGGGAACGGCGAGAATAGAGGGAGTCACTCCGCGCGGACTCCGCGTACAGAAACAGCGAGAACACGGGGAATGCTTCCAAAATGTATTTTGTTCGAAAACAAAATATGCATTTGACGAAATTATGGAGCGTTTACAAGTACAGGAAAACTTGAACAGAATCCGATCTTGGTGACAAGATTATGTTTATACGCAGAGGGAAAAGAATTGATTCTTCAAACCAGAAAATCGAGATAAATAAATGCACTATCCAATAAAAAAATGTTTTGAGAGCATTTATGACATCAGTACTGATGATTGCTGCTCTCAAAAGCTAGCTAGCTTTTTTTTCTACTTTTTACCAGCGCCGCCGTCAGGATTCCTTTCAAGTGGACCGGAATTTCTTTCATCATGAAAGGATTCCCGTCCCGCTAGACTTTTTTTTTACTCGTCTTAACGAACGGAATCTTTTCGAGTCGACCAGAATTCCTTTCTACTCGACGGGATTTCTTGTCCGTGTAAACGCTACATTAGTCTATATCCACTTTATTTTTGGTTTTGTTTATTCTGATTGTTTTCAGTTATTTTATATTGCACCAACACCATCAAAAATTGATTCCCCTCCGAATCGGAAAGGGAGTCCTTTTTGATGATGGTGATGATAGTCGGAGCATTCCCCGTCCTTGGGGGCTCGCGAGACTACGGGGAGTGAGTCCCCGGGACAAACAAAAACGCGGGGACTCCTCAAGTGGAGTCCTCGAGGAACGGCGAGAATACGCCTCATATGAGCTGCGATTCCGGGATCTGACGTCATTAACTAACGGAAACTTGTATGTGCTGGCTCCCGTTCCGGTAGTAATTAGAAATAGCTCACGGAAACTTAATCGCACCAGCTTCTCGTCCGGTACCCTTACGGAATTGTGTACTCGGAAGCTAGGGAGCCGGTAGTTGATACCGGAAACTGTATAATTGGAACTTCTGTTCCAGGAGTGTCTACGTGGAATATAAAACTCACGGAATAGTTTGGCTGAGAGCTAGGATGCCGGGATTTTCACCGACTTAGAGAAAATAACATGGGAAAAAATTCACTACCGGAACCCATATATTGAGAGCTGAGGAACCGGTAGCCAGGGGTGTCGCAAGTGTATTTTCGGTGGGGGGGGGGGGGTGCAGAACCAAAATTTTACCGAATCTTTCAAAAAATTTACCGAATCCTGGAACTAAGAATTCGAACTTTAAATTATGGAACATAAACGATTACGTAGGAAGAGCAACAATAAAGGGCAGCATGAAAGACGATAAGCCAACTATTAGACGGCGTTCTAGCGAAGCCCACAAAGAGAATATATTGCCGGGCATGGTTGCAGTAACAGCTTCTGTCTATTATAACCAATAGAAAATTAAATCGAGCGCCGCATGCGAAAGTTTTCGAAATCCGTTTTTTTCTGTTGGCTTAACACACAAATTCTATCATTTACCTTTGATTAAATAACACGACTCTAAAGGCGTATTCTCGCCGACTCACTCCCCGTATTCTCGCGAGTCCTCACCGACGGGGAGTGCTCCGATTATCATCACCATCATCGAAAAGGACTCCCTTTCAGATTTGGAGGGGAATCAATTTTTGCTGGTGTTGGTGCAATGTAAATTAATTAAAAACAATCAAAATAAACAAAACCAAAAATAAAGTGGATCCAGACTAATTTTGTCAACTACATGTGTTTTTTTTAGAACAAAATTCAATTTCGAAGCATTCCCTGTATTCTCGCTATTTCTGTACGCGGAGTCCGCATGGAGTGACTCCCTCTATTCTCGCCGTTCCCTTCGATTCCCCGAGGAGTCCTCGGGAAACGGCGAGAATACGCCTTAAGAAGTTCCAGAAACCAAATGGAGCAACGTTCCGGCAGCAGTACCAACTTTAGTCTAGTCAATACAGTAGCCTACCCATAATCACATAAAGTGAGCGCCGCAGGCGAATTTTGTTTGCTTTTCCTTCTAAATTTAATTTCCATCCAAATTCTAGCTTTTAATGTTTCGGACCTCAACCCTAAAACTGGCTTAAAACCCCCGTCAAATGACGCGCCGTTCAACAAAATAGAGAATATTACGAAAGTGCTGAAGGCGGAATTTTTGAAATATTTAGGATTAGATATCCTTTCTGGCATCCAAAATAAAAGTAAGGACTATCGATGATATCATAGATCATCCCTTTTGTCTGCGACCAGTACTTCACTTGACCTCTTCTGAGTTTCGAGGTTCGTGGTAACTTCCGAATCCTGGCAATAATGACGAATAAATTACCGAATCCCAGTTATTATACCGAATAAGTTTAGACCGATAGTATGTTCGGGATTCTGTATAACTACCGTATCCCGGATATTATACCGAATTATTTGGTATCGAAAGACTACCGAACAACATTCATATTCAGTATACTTTCGTCGAAACTGGACCACAGTCAGGATTCGTTCACTTCCTAATCCTTGAAATTATACTGAATAAATTACCGAATCCCAATCATGATACCGAATAATTTTGAACCAATAGCTTATTCGGGATTCTGTGTAACTACGGAATCTCCATAAATATATCGAATAGTTCCGGCATCGAAAAATTACCAAATGATTTCAGTAAATTACCGAATACTGGCAATTATACCGAATCCTGATCATTATACCGAAGAGATTTGTACAGATAGCCTATTTAGGATTCTGTATTCTGTAAAAACCGAACAATTTTAGTAAAATTCTGGGCCTCCGGCCCAAAATTTTTACCGAATCTCAAAAAGATGGGGGGGGGGGGTGCTGCACCCCCCCCTTGCGACGCCCCTGCCGGTAGCAACTACTATTTGCTTGAAAATGACCAGCTCACGGACACAGGTGACTATGGGCTAGGGTTCCGGTAGTGACGAAAATAAAAAAAACTTAACTCACGGACCCATGTCAGTGTAGACTAGGAAACCGGAAGTGAATATTTTTTACTCACGGACCCAGCTCCTGCGGGCTGGGGTTCCGGTAGTGCAAAAGCTCCAATTATACAGTTTCCGGTATCAACTACGGCTCCCTAGCTTCTGAGTACACAATTCCGTGAGGCTACCGGACGAGAAGCTGGTGCGATGAAGTTTCCGTAAGCTATTTCCAATTACTACCGGAACGGGAGCCAGCACATAGAAGTTTCTGTTAGTTAATGACGTCAGATCCCGGAATCGCAGCTCATATGGTTTAGTTTCCGTGAGAACTACCGGTTCCGTAGCCCGTAGGACATAAAGTACGACTCCCGGTTCCCTAGACAGTGCCTTTTCATTCTACCTCTACCTCTGGTTTTCCGGCGGGCACTGTCTAGGGAACCGGGAGTCGTACTTTATGTCCTACGGGCTACGGAACCGGTAGTTCTCACGGAAACCAAACCATATGAGCTGCGATTCCGGGATCTGACGTCATTAACTAACGGTAACTTGTACGTGCTGGCTCCCGTTCCGGTAGTAATTGGAAATAGCTCACGGAAACTTCATCGCACCAGCTTCTCGTCCGGTAGCCTCACGGAATTGTGTACCCAGAAGCTAGGGAGCCGGTAGTTGATACCGGAAACTGTATAATTGGAGCTTCTGTTCCGGTAGTGTCTACGTGGAATATAAAACTCACGGAATAGTTTGGATGAGAGCTAGGATGCCGGGATTTTCACGGACTTACAGAAAATAATATTGGACAAAATTCACTACCGGAACCCATATATTGAGAGCTAAAGTACCGGTAGCAACTACTATTTGCTTGAAAATGACCAGCTCACGGACACAGGTGACTATGGGCTAGGGTTCCGGTAGTGACGAAAATAAAAAAAATAGGACTCACGGACCCATGTCAGTGTAGACTAGGAAACCGGAAATGAATATTTTTTACTCACGGAACCCAGCTCTTGCGAGCTGCGGTTCCGGTAGTGCCAAAAAATAAAATTAAAAACTCATGGACAGGTGTCAATATGGACTTTGAGTCCGGTACAGCTCACTGAATCCAGTTATACATCTTATTTTTTGTTGCCCTACCGGAACCCCAGCCAGCAGAAGTTGGGTTCCGTTAGTTAAAAATATTTGCTTCCGGTTTCCTAGTCTGCACTGACATGGGTACGTGAGTTCAATTTATTTTTTTCATCACTACCGGAACCCTAGCCCATAGCCATCTGTGTCCGTGAGCTGGTCATTTTCAATCAAATAGTAGTTTCTACCGGTACCTTAGCTCTCAATATATGGGTTCCGATAGTGAATTTTGTTATTTTCTCTAAGTCTGTGAAAATCCCGGCATCCTAGCTCTCATCCAAACTATTCCGTGAGTTTTATATTCCACGTAGACACTACCGGAACAGAAGCTCCAATTATACAGTTTCCGGTATCAACTACCGGCTCCCTAGCTTCTGAGTACACAATTCCGTGAGGCTACCGGACGAGAAGCTGGTGCGATGAAGTTTCCGTGAGCTATTTCCAATTACTACCGGAACGGGAGCCAGCACATACAAGTTTCCGTTAGTTAATGACGTCAGATCCCGGAATCGCAGCTCATATGGTTTGGTTTCCGTGAGAACTACCGGTTCCGTAGCCCGTAGGACATAAAGTACGACTCCCGGTTCCCTAGACAGTGCCTTTCCGGCGATTTAAGAAAAAAAGACGAGAAAGAGTTAGTCTTTGCTTGGGATGAGCATTTGAATTTGGTTTGAAGTGGGTTACTGACGTTTTTGGGATAGGTGAGTAGTTTCGAGCTGTGCCATAACCTCCAGTAGTTTCATACAGTATCAATTGGACCAGGGACAGACTACTTAGATAATTGAACACCACCATAAATGTTTCAGTACCTCTCTTGGCGAAAGGTGCAAAACATAGGCTAGTGTTGTATGGTAGGACACAGTCTACCACAAACCCCTGATTTTCGGAAAACCTATGCCAAACGCTGGGTATATCTAATGTTTGGTATACCCTACGCCTAACGCTGGATAGCCTACACTATGCCAGATGTTGTATACTGGGTGATGATTTGAGTGCAGCGTGAGGTAGGTCAGGGTTAGGGTATCAACAGCTATCTAGCGTTTGGCATAGGGTATACGGTATCCAGCGTTAGGCATAGGCTATGTCTAAAGCTGGATATACTGAGCTTTTGAGGTAGTGTATCCAAAAATCAGGGTCTTGTGGTTGACTGGTAGGACACCAAGTATACTTGCCACAAGTTTAATGAAACTTGGGCTTGGTTGTTTTCTTGCTTACAGATATTTTTTCTTGCAGAAAAAGACAAGAAGACAGGTGTTACTTTAAAGTACAGTATTTAAATTACACTTGAAAGCAAGAATTACGTAGAATCACAATGTGCGGCTTGTTTTGATAATGATTCTTACTTTTTTTGGTTGCCAACTCGGGAGTCTCCCGGTATCGTATATTGGGGGGGGGGGGGGAGGGATCCCGCCAAATTTGAAGGCCAGCTGGTAAGAAATAACCAAGTTGGAATGAAGTGCTGCTTTCTTCTTGAAAAGTCATTTTTCTTGAAATTAGTCATTTTTTTCCAAAATTTGGTTAAAAAGTAGTCCGTTTTGCCCCGTCAAATATAAATAATTTTTTCTTTTAAAAATATCTGTTTTTTTGTGAAAAATAGTTGTTTTTTTCTGAAAATCAATTAGCCAAAACAACAGGCCAGTTGGTAAATACCTTCCCCCAGCCTTCAGTGCTCCCCAAACATTCTGGCTAGGCACCAATTATCCCATTCTATTTATGATAAACAGATATAATGTGTGTGTAGGTGGTTTTGTTATAGTAGTGGCGTGTGGCGTGCGAGCATGGTAATATTGGCGACTGGTTTGTGGTGCGAATACACCGTTATACACCGAGTCTTTTCGAAGGCGATACTCAGTTCGTAGGTCAATAACTAAAACACATTTATTAAGGTTCGTACTTACATTGAAGATAGGTTGGTTAACACTTGTCACTTAATTTGCTCAGAGGTCAACTGAACTGAGAACAGAGCCCAGGTCGAACTCCCAAGTCGAACTGAGATCCGAACTGCGAAGTTGGTCCTTTTAAGCCCTTGGAAATGTCAACTGAGTGCTATAACGAATAGTGTTACTGTTCGTACGTCCTAGCAAATCTTTATACAGTATGAAAGGGTTGGTGACCAATGGAGTGAGTTTGTCTAGGTTCTTGATGGGGAAAAGAGTTCTTTGATTGGAGAAAAGGAAATAAACTCTCTCCGTCGGAGAAAAGCGTGGGCGTTAGAGCTAGTCGGAAATAGAGAGAGTTGAGGATAGAGCTTGTTGAATAAGTTTTGATCAAGATATTTGTTTATACTAAATGTATCCTCACATATTCATTGTCATTCATTCCTTTTTACTGTTACAAATTAAATATACTTCTTCTTTCATTAGGGTAAGCTATGTAGTTTGAATAATATCTTATTGCATAGGCTACAGGTTTTGGATTTTTATTAAGTACGGCTACAGGAGGGGTATCCAACCTCAGACAAGATTTCAAATTTCCAGAGAAATCTTTCCTTCAGAATAATCTATCTGGCTTAAAAAGGAACCAATAAATATGAAAAACATACTAGATTGAAGCTAATTGAATGGATTATTGAATGGATTACATATTTGATAAATAAATATTGCTTCAATGTAGCCTATCAAGTTAAATAAATTATCTTTTGAAACAAGATCGCTTCATTTAACCTTACCTGGATTGACTACAAAACGATGAAAAAGGTAGTTAGCAAAGTCAGAGAAAACGACTGCCGTCAACAACAAAAATGACATTTTTGAAAAAAATTGACTGATTTTCAGAAAAATCCACTGATTTTCCGAAAAACTACTATTTTGACAAAAAATTGACCAATTTTCTGTAAAAACGACTGTTTTCATGAAAAAAAAGCATTTTTTTTTTTTACGAATAATTGCAGTGCCACGCGCCAACTCTTTTTTTTTACCGACTTTTTTTTTTTTTTTACCGACTGGCTGGCAGCATTGGGGGGGGGGGGGGCGTCCCCCCTCTCCCCCTCCAGTCGTGACGCCCCTGACTGTCAGGACGGCACATACATTTCATGTTAACTTTTTCGCAGCAAAAATCAAGGTAGTGTAAAGATAAGGTTAGGTTCCAAAATATATACCAAAA
Source organism: Branchinecta lynchi (assembly GCA_023053575.1). Lineage (NCBI taxonomy): Eukaryota > Metazoa > Arthropoda > Branchiopoda > Anostraca > Branchinectidae > Branchinecta > Branchinecta lynchi. The sequence goes on along the minus strand of JAKZAP010000006.1, from coordinate 21,889,630 downwards.
ATAAATTTTTAATGAAGGAACAGAAGGAAATTCGGGGTAAATGTTCCAGAATCCAGCCAAAATATGAGAAACTGGCCTTAAATTAAACGTTATACTGAAGTATTTCTGGACTTGGAAATAGGTCAACCACTTTTTTCGAAAATGTGCAATATGGATGAAAAGATCATAAAACTCTATCAAAACAGAATTTTTCAAAAAAAATTTACAGACTTCCTTGGTTTTTTAGCCCCTATATCTTTTATACAACTTGAGCCACTGTGTACCAGGGGGTGGTACAGACTAGGTAGAGGGTATGGTGTTTAGTAGGTCTCTTTTATGTTCCAGTAGAAAACAGTAAAATATATATCAAATGTATTACTTAACTCTATTAAAATAAGAAAAAGAAAACTTACTTATATTATAGGTAAGTTGGAGATTCAGTTTGAAATTCAAAATAACAGACTTAAAAAAATATGTTCACCACCAATCCCAAAACTATTCTTTTAGTTTTCAGTTTTAGTCAGTCACAGAGTCTCAGTTTGTAATTGTCGATTTTTGTGTGTTTCCTATGAAAGTGTTACGTTTTGCCTTTCTTTTGATTTTCTTTTCGTTTTTGGACTCCATCCGTTTTCTGTTTGAAATGACGGGGGAAAATACAAACAAAAATTAAATACAGAGCCTCGAAAGCTTTACTTAGGGCTGGCTAAGGGCTATCATTATTTGCCCTTTATGGTAAAACGGTCAGTCATCTTGCTCAGGCCATTTCCATCATGAGATGCATGCCATGTCCATTATGGGATGTGACAAATTTTAGACCATACTGGGAATAGCATGCAACAAACATTGCAAACCCTATGCCAGATCCTGGGCACCATAATTGTTAAATACTGATGATTTGACCAAAACTAAAAGACTGCTTAGGTATTGCAAGTCATTTCTGGTTTATTTTCTTCTGAATATATTTTTGTACCATATAATTAACCAGTAGACCTTAATCGGCTGTAGCAGCTTTGGAGCTATTGAAAACAAAAGGCTAGACTAGGTCGTCAGAAATACTATCTGATTCTCTTAAAATATATTTTTTTTTTCATGTCATGACCCAGTATTTAGCCTACCGCTCAGTGGTGATGGACTGTGTACCACCTTGCAGTATTGGTAGAATTTTAAACTTCCAAAATTTTGAATTTTAGATGGTAGCGCCGATTTGTATCAAGACTCAGATGTACTAATCGTGGAGAAATCTATAAATTCGGCCATTCCTTGCAGAAACTGTAAACCAAACATAATCTCAAAATATTTTGGGATCCCAAAACTTAAGTGGAGGGATATGTATGACTTCGTAAAAGTTGTCCATCTTTCCGTCTGCCTGTGAGCACAATAACTCTCGGAAGGGAATGAGATATTTGTTGATGAAGCTTTGTGTGAGGGTTCTTTGGGTCAAGGGACAGGTCAAGTTCGTAGATAAGCTCTGTAGCCCTTTAGGGGTGGGTTTTCAAATTAAGGGGCGAACAGAGAATTATTTTAATAGCTAATGAGATAGCCAATTTAGGGGTAAGGAGACATGCTGAACAGGAATATGAAACTAATTTTCTCGCGAGACAAGTACTGTAGTTCGCCCGGAATCTGGCCTAAGCTGGAAAGTTTCTTAAAGTAAAAGTTGTACTGTAAGTTGATTAGATGCTCGATTTTCGGGTAAGAAGACTTGCTGAACATTTCGATGAAAATCACTTTTTTGTCGCAAAAGTAGTTTGCCCCTAATCCAGCCAGAACCTGAAAATTTTTTAAAAGCAGAAGTTATATCTGAAGTTGATTAGATGTTCATTTTAGGGGTAAGAAGACATGCTGAATCCGTGTATGACAATCATTTTCCATTGTAGTTCGATTGGAATCCGGCGGAAACTGGACAATTTCTTAAAAGATAAAGTTTTGTCTGAAGTTGATTATAGGTTCCATATAAGGGTAAGGAGATGTGCTGAACTCGCTTTTGAGTTAGTTTTTTTTGTCGGACAAGTAGTTCGTCCGAAATTTGATTGAAATCGTAAATGTGGCAGAAGTAGCCTATAAGGCAGGGAAGTTTTGATCAATTTCATTAAAGTAGGTATGACGTATAGGCTAAATATGAAAGCTGAATCCATATCTGAACTTCGTTTTCTTAGATGATTAGCCAATGACCTTATTCTTTTTCTTAATTTCAATAGTAAAGTTGTTCAAGGATTCTGGCGAAGACCGGATATTTACAGGACCAAAAATTGTCTGGAACAAACATTATATTTTTGGGATCCCATCGAAATCTTTGGTCTTGTTTTTTTAAGATACAAATTAGTTTAAAGTTGGAAATCTCGAAAAAAAAGAAAATATTGTGACACATTTTTATTAATGATTCAGTTGTCAACCGTATGTCAACAGTTACCATGAAAGGATTTTTTTTTTCTAGATGGCAGATAATCTTACTGATCCACTATGTACCTTATTATACCCTGTATGTAGGCCTACAACTCTCTCCTACTTGATAGGCTTTGTACCTCAGTCTGTGTATCCATATGGGCCTTGTAGCATAGCCCTTAATTAGAGGAGGAGGTGGATGCAAATTAATGTTATAACAACCAAAAGTCTTTTGCTCAAACAGGATGGCTGTTAAGGGTACAGTGACACGCCGAATCTGTATACGAACTTATGTTATAACCGGAAAAGTAGATCGCCTGGAATCTACCAAAAATGGAAATTTGTGTGAAATTTTGTTTGAAGACAGATCTGCGAAATTGGTGTAAAAAGGCATGGTGCATATATATTTTTATGTTGCTATCCTCCGTTACCAATAGGAAGCTTAAAATTCGCTAGTGATACTATTTTCCTGGCCATGTTGTTTATGTGTCAATAGGGTGTGGTCTTTCTCTTCCTCTTTGGTCAACTTTATGTTTGGAGTCTGAATCTGGTCCAGACCGTAAGATCAAGACAGACAAAAGTTACAAAAGTCACAGGGTCCGAAGAGCTTCAGATCCTGTTGACCATTGCCCTCACTTGTCCACGCAGTCTAGCCTGTCAACTTTATCGTTTGGCAAGTTTTCTCTAGATGGAATGTAAAGTTCTTGCCAGGCAAATTTTCCGATAGGCAAGTTGTCAGTAGACAATACCATCAACAGGCAGTTCGGACATCACAAGTTGTATAAGACAAGCCAAGAAATTACATTGAAAAGACCATGTTACAAGTCTTTCTCCACTTGTCTTGTATCGAGTTGTCTACTGGGAATTGCTGGGCGCAACTTGTCGAAAGAAAACTTGCCAACTGATATGCTCCCATCTGCCTCGCTCCTGTTTCCGTCTTCAGTTGTTCAAATAGAATACACGCTTAGTATTATTTTCATTTCAGATCATTGACACAGTGCATCCTTCGGAGTTTTGTGACACATTGTGAATTCAATATCAAAAATGGGAGAGAGTGAAAAATTAGATAGAAATAACCCGGATCTCAAGTATCTAGTTGTTGAACGGAATGCATTTAACGATCCCATGACACAGGCGGAATGGACAACCAAGCGGCTTGTGTGGGTACCTCATGAAAACCAAGGTTTTGTGCAAGCAAGTATTAAAGGAGAAAGAGGAGATGAAGTTGAAGTGGAAATCCAGGAAACTGGAAAACGGACCTTTGTGGCTAAGGATGACCTCCAGAAGATGAACCCTCCCAAGTTCGACAAAGTTGAGGATATGGCAGAGCTTACATGTCTGAATGAAGCCTCAGTTTTGCATAACATAAAGGATAGATACTATTCTGGCCTTATTTATGTAAGTATCCTCGTCGTCACCACCCATCCTCCCACCCATCCTCCCTCTGCCCATCCAAAAAAGAAAGTTCCTTTGTTTTTGTGGCGATTTTTCAGGTCAGCCTTGCACGTAGTTTTCTTGAATGGTTCTATCACTAGTCCCTTGAAATGTCTATTACTGGTAGCGTAGGAGCCATCTTTGCGCAGTCTACTACAGTGACGTCGTAGGTTTCAGTAGCAAATAGGAGACAACATAGCAAACACTGGGACAACATCGAACATTATAGGGGACACGCGTTTACGCTTGTGGAATCATGTTTCCACAAATACTCCTTCAACCGAAGCTGACTGGGACTGTTGATCTGTTTTATGCGATACGGCCTTGTTATGTCATAGTTATCGTTTTATATTTTTGGCCAGTTATATATGTGTTTACTATGTTTTTTACTCTCCGATTTCTGGAGGAAATAAATTATTTGAGTTGAATTGAAATTGAATTTGAATCATGTATAACAAGACCAAAGGTGTCGATGGGATCCCAAAAATCTAATATTTGATTCAGACAATCAGTCTTGTCTTCGCCGGATCCAGTCTTGGACAGGCTAATCATCAGAGAAAACCAAGTTCAGATATAACTCTATAAGCCATATCTGTTTAGACGATACTGACCGAGACTTCCTGCCGATTTCCGAGCGAACTACTAGTCCAGCACAAAAAAAATACAGAAACATAACCAGCATATCTCCCTATCCCTATAAAGAACATCTAATCAACTTTGAATAAAAGTTTGACTTAAAAAAAAAATCCGGTATAACGAGATTCCGAAATAATTATATGTCCGGGTAAAAAACCATTGTCATACCGACTCAGCCTCTCTTCTTACCCCTTAATCTGTCATCTAATCGAACTTTTGCTTTTAACAAATTTTCCGGGTTTGGCCGGATTCCGGGCGAACTAGTTGTCCGGCGAGAAAATGATATTCACCATCATGTTCGGCATGTCTTTTTAGCCATAAATCACACATTTAATCAACTTCAAATTAAACTTTTACTTTTAACCAACTTACCGGTCTTCGCCGGATTCTGGGCGAACTACATGTCCGGGTAGAATTTTTTTTCACATAAGTGTTCAGCGTGTCTTCTTGCCCTAAATCGAACATCTAATCAACTGGAAATTTTAACAAACTTTTCGGTTTTGGCCGGATTCCCGGCGAACTACTTGTCCGTCGAGAAAATGGTTTTCAACATCGTCTTTAGCATGTCTTCCTACCTCTAAATCGAACATCTAATCAACCTCAAATAAAACTTTTACTTTTAACAAACTTTCCGGTTTGGGCCGGATTCCGGGCGAACTACTCTTCCGATGACAAAATGGTTTTCACCATCATGCTCCCCATAATCGACTATCACATTAACTGTTTAAAAATATTTTGTTTGCCCCTTAGTTTGAACCCCCTCCCCACCCCTAAATGTAGGGCTAGAAAGCCCATCTACAAACTCGACTGGTCCGACGACCCAACAAATCCCCACACCAAGTTTCTTCAGAATATCTCATTCCCTTCGAGAGTTATCGTGCTTACAGACGGACGGACGGACAGACGGACAACTTTTGCGATGTCATAGGTATCCCTTCACTTACGTTTTGGGATCCCAGAAAATGACTTAAAGTCACGTCGTTCCATATGTGTGTGCAAATCGAGATTGGGATACAGAGTTGTTGGAACGACCCTGGAACTTTCTCACCAAAGATGATGTTTACGCTAAATTAATCAGTAGCTCCAAATGCAAAGTAGATAGGATTTCAAACTCAGCTCAGTGTGATTATTATCGATTCTTTCTTGGCTTGCACGAGGCTTAGGGGCTTTTTATTATGTAGAATATTGTTAAACAAGCTAGGCTACTCCCAGTCACAGTAGTTGCCGGCAGGGGCGTCACTAGCCTTTTACCTTTGCTTGGGGGGGGGGGGGGGCGCCCGGTTTGTGCCGTCCTAGTCCTTTCCCGCCAGAACAAAATAGAACCGGGATATAACTTAACTATAATGCACCAGTTGAGATTAATACAGTTTCGAAAGTTCACATATTCTGCTTTTCATTGGAGCTTTTGCTAAAAAAGCGAAACTACCAACGCCTGTACCCACAACCAGTTAAACTAAGCTCCGCAAGCGAAATTTTTTAAGGCTGCCTTTTTTCTGGAAAAACCAATTGTCATGCATCAGTCATATCTGTATTTTTCGAAAAAATTGGCACCGACTAATCTTAGCAGAATTTAATATCTTCCGTATAAAAAGAACCCGATGTACCGACAAAAACACTGACGCCCAGGAAAAGCATTCAGAATTAAATTTTGTGTGTTTTTTGCAGGACAAGACGGTAAAGAACGTTATTTTTGACGTATAAAAAGAAGCCGATGTGCCGACGAAACTTAAACTTTCGGGATGTTGCCCGATAAACGTTTGCTGAATTTGATTTCTTACGTGTAAAAATAACCCGTTGTGGCGAAGAGACTTGAACTTCCCAGGTGCGCCCGACAAAGTTTGCAGAATTTGATTTCTTACCTATAAATGGAACCGATGTGCCAACGAGTCGACCGACAAAAGCATACAATATTTTATTTCTTCTGCATTGCTTATGTATAAAAAGAACCCGTTGTATTTGACGGTGCAAAAGGTATAAGTCAGCTACATTTTATTTTCGGGCTATATTTCGGCGTTCAAGCCGCCAATAAGTATCCATCTTAGCTGGAAAGAAGAAGACGAGACAGGTGACTCTAAAACCAAAATGCAGAAGAATCTCTACCCTTTCGACGACCCAATCGAACAACAAAAAGAGTAGCCGAGTCCAGAATGAAATCACAGCACCAGCTTTAACTCCAACCAACTTTCAGAGAAGAAGTTCTCAAAAGCAGATATTTAAGGAAGAATCATTAATTGTTTTTCCACAAGTTTATTTTCCAGCTTGAGCCTGAAGAGGACCCTTGCCAAGAAGGGCCGAAATATAGCTCGAATAAAATGTAGCTAACTTATCCGATTTGCACCGTCAAATATGATTCGCAGTCAGCTTGGGCCGTAGGAATATTTATAACCCGTTGTGCCGACGACAATACAGAGGCTCAGCAAAATCATGCATAATTCGATTTATTATGTGATTTGCCTGACAAATGTTCGCAGGATTTTATTTCTTGCGTACAAAAGGAACCTGATGTGCCGACGAGTCGATCGACTCCCGACAAAATCGTACCAAATTCTATTTCTTCTGTGATTGCCGGTGTTTAAAACCGACAAACAAGCGAACTTTCGCCGTGCTTCGCCCGACGAAAATACTTTCTCAAGACCTTTGGGAGGGAGGGGTCCCACTGCCCTGGCAACCAGGGACGCCCCTGGTTGCCGGCTGAGTGAGTACTATCAATAGCAATAATGTAAATATTTAGGTAGAGATGGACACATACAGTCGACTTAAATATTTCGGTAGAGATGGACACACACAGTGGACTTTTACTTTGTAAGACAAACCAGAGGTAGAATTTAGAAGTCTAGGGACCCAATGTCGGAACTCGGAACTAAGTAGACAACAATAATATTTTAAAGACCAAAGTTGTTTCATGATTTTGCATTTTGCCTCTACCTGGGGCAAGGTGAGTTAGGTACAGTACAAGAGACAAGAGATGCTAATTGCCTATTATCACATGTTCATATATGGTGGGATGAGCTGGATGGCCAAATTCCAGCTTTCTCACACGCGGCAGTAAAATGTGCCGAGTGTCTGATGATGCGTTTCATATTGCTTACTGAAAGAGTAATGTGACAGAAAAGGAAGTTTTTAAGAAAGACCAACCGTTGTTGAACCGAACTTCTTTAGCCCCAATAGCAGGCCCGTATCCAGGAATTTATTTCGGGTGGGGGGGGGGGGGGTTGCCCGTGGGTCGGACCGTATCCAAGAATTTATTTCGGATGGGGGGGGGGGTTGCCCGTGGGTCGGACAAAAAAGACATAGATCAGAGGGAAAAGCCTGTAAAAAACGATTATTTTTGTATGTTTGGGGGGGGGGGGTGTGAACCCCTTAACTGGATACGGCCCTGCCCAATAGGTAGGTATGTTGCCCCGCTCCATGTTCGACTTCCATCTTCTTGTTTGCAATTCGTGTTTTTCAATTTTCTGTTTGAAAACCGCCCACGCCCTAAGTTTATTTGTTGGGAAATATATCCTCCACCCGCACTCATGACACATCAGTCTTATTCGACCAGTCTTTCGTGTGTTCGCAAAAAAGTTATGAAAAAAGTTCAAAAACGATTTGAATTGCAAAATATGTTAGCTTCTTACGTGTTCATCCGTTGTACATACGTTAGGATATACTAATAAGTAAAAATAAGTAGTTTATTTGCAACCGGCCATTTTAAAAAAAGCGGAGTAAATGAAATAAATAAATAAAACATATAAACACAGAACAAGACACTTATTTTTCAATCTTCGGCCAGGAAGCAGTGGATGACGTCATGCGCTGGTTGGGCCCTGTTGTCTCTGATTTTTTTTTTTTATAGCGACGAGGAAACATCCAAACGGGTAACACTTGCATCTTGAATTTTGAACTACTCGGTCAGTGTATGGTTATGACATAATTTCGACAATTGGAGTAGGTGCTTTGCATATCTAAAATAACATAATCTCATCTTTTTAATTTCCTTCTGTTGCAGAACATTAGTGACACCAGCACGAAATAGTATAGGAGTGCCAACAAAAAAGATAAACCTATGTCACACACTTGGCCTATCTCCTCTACTTCAGTCCTAATCTTCACACCATACTCCTTCACCCAATAGGTTTACCACCAAGACCTTATCCGCCTGCACCATCTCCTCGAATTAGAAAACTTAAACAATAAGACCAAAGGTTTCGATGGGATCCCAAAAAAATTATATTTATTGGATCCAGACAATCGGATTTTGCAGATTTCTGAGTTTCTTCGCCAGACCCCTTTAATATTTTGCCATTTATCCATAACCCACCGCTTGAATATGTACACAAAATAATGTTACCGGTTTGGAGTTTTTGACAACTGACGGCCAAACAACTAATCAGAAGAGAAAACCAAGTTCAGATATAAATTGAAAAAGGATGTTTACTCCAGTATCTCATCCTAATCGACTTCAGAAAGGTCCTTTACGTTGACAAAATTCTTCGTATTTTAGCAGCATTCCCGAGGAACTGCATGCAGAGCAAAAGAACCAGTGACATTAAAGGAGAATCTTTCAGTCCAAATGTCCGGGTTTGGGCAAAGTTTCGCTGCTTATCTGCCATGAAATTAAGATCAAAAGTCAATTCAGTTTGTCTCCTTACCCCGATACCGAATATCTAACCGACTTCAGAAACAACTTGAGCTTCGAACAAATTTCCAGTTTCGGCCGTATTTGGGGTGAATCATTTGTCCGTCAAGAAAAGTAAGTTGAGATATGGGTTCAGCGTGCCTCCTTACCCCTTAAACGACTATCTCATTAGCTTATAAAACATAAGATAATCAACTTCATATTCAACTTTTACTTTTACAAATTTTCCGGGTTTTGCCGGATTCCGGGTGAACTACTTGTCCGGCGAGAAAATAAATTTCATTTTTAGATTCAGAATGCCTCCTTACCCCTAATTAGACTATCTTATTAGCTTTTAAAAAATATTTTCTCCCCCTCCCCTAAATATATAGCTATGGAGCCCATCTACGAATTCGACTTTTCCGTTGACCCAAAGAATCCTCACGCCAAGTTTCATCATAATATCTCGTTCCCTTCGAGAGTTATCTTGCTTACAATCGGACGGACGGACGGATAGACTGACAACTTTTACGAAGTCATAGGTATCCTACCGCTTAGGTTTTGGGATCCCAAAAGACCTGAAGAACACACTCTGTGAGATAATATTATAATATAACCAGAGAACCATAATGATTAGGTATTGACGAAGCACTACCTCTTATGTCTTAAGACTAACCCTTTTTGTTGGAAACAGTAAGTGACGCAGTAATGACATCCCAAAAATTGTCCGTCCGTCCGTCTGTAAGCACGATAACTCTCGAAGGGAATGAGATATGTTAACGAAACTTGGTGTGAGGATTCGTTGGGTCATCGGACAAGTCAAGTTCTTAGATGCGCTTTGTAGCCCTACATTTAGGGATGGGGGGAGCGGGTTCAAATTAAGGGGTAAAACAAATATTTTGAAACAGCTAATGTGATAGTCGATTATGGGGTAAGAACACATGCTGAACACCATGGTGAAAACCATTTTGTCATCGGACAAGTAGTTCACCCGGAATCCGGCCGACCGGAAAGTTTGTCAAAAGTAAAAGTTTTATTGGAAGTTGATTAGATGTCCGATTTGGGGGGTAGGAAGACATGCTGAACACGATGGTGAAAACCATTTTCTCGACGGACAAGTAGTTTGCCCAGAATCCGGCCCAAATCGGAAAGTTTGTTAAACGTAAAAGTTTATTTGGAGTTGATTAGATGTTGTATTTAGGGTAAGAAGACATGCTGAACATTTGTGTGAAAACTATTTTTTACCCGGGCAAGTAGTTCGCCCGGAATCGGGCCAAAACCGGAAAAGTTAAAGGTTTTATTTGTACGGTAGTTGATTAGATATCCGATTTAGGGGTAAGAAGAGATGATGAATCCGTGTATGAAAATAATTTTTACCCGGACATATAGTTTGACCGGGATCCGGCTGGAGCCGGAAATTATAAGTTAAATTTTTATTTGAAGTTGATTAGATGTTGAATGTTGGGGAAAGAAGATACGCTGAGTTCGTTTTTGAGCTTTCTTTATTCGCCGGACAAGTAGTTCCGGAATTAGGCTGAAACCGGGAAATTGGCGGAAGTGGCAGGAAGTTTTCGTCAACACAGATTTAACAGATTAGGGCTAAACAACACAGATTAGGGCTAAACACACATGCCGGATCCATATCTGAACTTGGTTTCCTCAAATGATTAGCTATTTGGCCTTAATCTGTTACTGAATTTTAAGAGTAAAATTTTTTAAGGAGTCTGGCGAAGAATGGATCTGGCTAAGGCAAGACCCAGTTGTCTGGGTCAGATATTGAGTTTTTGGGATCCCATCGAAACCTTTGGTCTTGTTTTAGCAGTCGATTTTCTTTAAAATCAGTCGGTTTCTTGTAAAAATAGTCGATTTTTTCCATAAAACAGTGGTTTCTTTTCAAAATAGTCGTGTTTGGGATCCCAAAACGTAAGTTGAGGGATACCTATGACATCGCAATAGTTTTCTGTCCGTCTGTGCGCACTAATTCTCTCGAAGGGAATGAGATATTTTAATGAAACTTGGTGTGAGGGTTCTTTGGGTCAACGGAAAAGTCGAGTACGTAGATGGGCTCCATAGCTATATATTTAGGGGAGGGGGAGAAAATACTTTTTAAAAGCTATTTAGATAGTTGTTTCAGGAGTAAAGAGATATGGTGAATCCGAATATGAAATTTATTTTCTTCTCGGACAAGTAGTTCACCCGGAATCCGGCGAAAACCGGATACAAAATTTGTCGACCAGTTTTCGGCTATAGCAGTCCCTACGCCTTTATTCTCAAACTAGTATAGCTCTGCTCGTGGATGTCATTTGCTTATTCTGTGTTACGTCGGCGAGATCCATTGTAATTGACGGTCCAAGGGGTTGATATGTAGGTAATGTTCAAACGAGGGAATATGTTGTTCAAGCGAGGTTGTTGTTCAATGAAGATTCACTGGTAAAGTATAGGTCAAGTTCGTAGATGGGTCGTTTAGTCCTATTTTTAGAGGCAGAGAAGGGGTTTCGAATTTACGGTAAAAAACATGTATGTTTTATAAGCTAATAAGATATTCATTAAGGGGGTAAGGAGGTCCGCTGAATCCATGTGTGAACTTAGTTTTCTTGCTGTACAAATGGTCCATCACGAATTCGGCTGAAACTGGAAATTTGGTTGAAGCTCAAAGTTGTTTGTGATATTGATTAGAGATTCGGTATCGGGGCAAGGAGACATACTGAAACCGGTTTTGAATTTCATTTTAACAGTAAAAATATTCAAGGAATCTCGCGAAGAGTGAATGGCGAAGACATGACCCAATTTTTAGGATGAACTGTTAGATTTACGGGATCCCATCGAAACCTTTGCTCTTGTTTCTCAATAATTGTCGCCTTTATCTGCCAAAACAGTCGGTAAAAATGACCAGCTAGTCGGTAAATACCTTGCCCCCCCCCCACCCCAACATTTTGGCTAGTAACGGCTCGGGTTGTGCCAATGTCGGTTGACAGTTTCTGCTTCAAATGTGAAGCTAAGAATAGGGGGTCATCCTGATCTATCTTACAGACCTACTCCGGTCTCTTCTGCGTTGTTGTCAACCCGTATAGGAGACTGCCAATTTACACCGAAAGGATTATAGAGTTGTACAAAGGAAAGAAGCGTCATGAGATCCCCCCTCACGTCTTTGCAATCACCGATGCTGCTTATAGAAGTATGCTTCAAGGTAAGGTCAACGTCTTGTTATCTAAACACCAGCGAAATATTGTAGAATTTGTGAAAGTGCATGGTCTAGATATTGGTCAGTTGTAGACCTATTATTTGTATTTTTTTTTTTTTTTTTCTACTCGCCAGCTTTGGCGGATATAAGTAAATGAATTGAATTGAATTTTTCTTTCTCTTTGGGTTTTATGCTGGGAGCTCCTTTTGAAGCTCTCAGTCTTATATTTTTGTTGAAGGATTGCCCTGTCTAGATATTTATTTTAACAGCAGGTGCTGCGGTGACGGCATCGGTTGCCACGTTTTAGAACATTAAAAACTCAGCATGTGTAGAAGTGGGAATTGCCTAATTTATCGCGGGCACCGTTGGTTTCGGCCGGTGCCGTGAAAGGGTGTACATCTGGTGCCGGGGACGGGGGAGTGTCGACTTAGGTATTATGCAACGAGATCCTCCCATAGTCTTACTGAATCCTGGTTTAAACCAGCGTACTGAAAGTGGGTGATTTAGACATTTCAGATGCGAGAATGCTTCCGATCAACTTTTGTTTTGACGTCTTTCGATGAATGAATCCCCAACAAGCAGGATGGGCCCTGGCGGGAAGAATCAAAATATAAAGACACTGAAAAATTGAGTATAAACACCAAAAAAACCCTACCTCCAAAACGATCTCGATGTTCCATAGCTTGCTTGAAAAACCTTTCGAACAGACATGCCCTTGAATATGACTCAAATTGTCGTGAAAGAAGGTATACGTCGTTCGGAGGAAGTAGGCTAGCGAGGAAGCGCCCATGTTTCTTTACCCGGATCTTCAGTCTCGCCTGTATTCATGATTGGGGAAAAAGACGGATGCGCGTGACAAATCATAATCAGTCGAGGGAAGTGAAGAAGAAACACTGAATCAAACCTAGTTTCTGATCATCGTTTGTTCGCTCCTCGGCCGTTACTTATGCCGAAACTTCTACGGAAGACATAATGGGATTCTAAAGATTGTTGTGGCAGTAATGATGACGACAGTTAATTCTTAACCTTGAGATATAGGATCGGAACCAATTTAACTTGTAGGTTTATTGTTTCGATACAGCGTTGTAGTGTGGAGGAGGAGGCTTTTGGTGTTGGCCTGTGATATGCTGCACATTCTGAAGAAGAAAATTGTCCCCTTTTCTGCCTAAGTAGTCAAATTGACTACCGTAGCATTATCAGTTTGCTGCCTTAAGCTATATGAATATGAATATATTTAATAGTCAATTGGCCGTACAAAATACATGAGTTACAATACACTTTACATCACTCAATACTTATCTTTATTTAACTAATACACTCTTTAAGAATTGGCATATTTTAAGTATCTTAGCTTTATTTTTTGTTTCAAGAATATCGGGGAACTTGATAGTATACCCATTAAGAAAGTGTCTCCTGAGGTCTCAGAGTTGCTCGCATTCAACCAGCTGCATTATTTTAGGCGGGTCAGTATGTTTCCTCAAGAATTGTACTGTGTGGGACGAGAAATGTCGTAGCCGTATTCCAGACAAATGCAGGGCTGTCGGGTTTGAAAATTTGACTGAATAAAACCTCAGATTTTCTTTTTTAATGTACATGAGAGATATATCTGAGAGTTAATTGATTATTTTTCAGTGAGTACTACTATCGATGCCCTTTCTAGGTCACTATCAGGTAGATACGGGACTAATCAGGGTTTCAGGACGGGTTTCGTAGGATGTTGAACTGGGGGTTTAGAGATGTTGACTCAGTTAAGATGGTTAAGATGTTGACTCAGCTGGGTATGTTTACCGAGGGGATGTGCACTGACCGGGTCAGTGATCACCAAGAGGCATGGAGAGACAGGAGGTACTCTTTCTTTACCTATTCCTTTTCTGGTCTGCGAAGAAGGAATACAACATTCGATAACAAAGATGAACAAGACCAAAGGTTTTGATGGGATCCCGAAAATCTAACATTTGATTCAAACAATCGGGTCACGTCTTCGCCTTTCAGTCTTTGTCAGATTCCTTGAATATTTTTACTGTTAAATTAAAGTTCAAAATGCATTCAGCATGTCTCCTTAAATCAACTATCTTAATAGCTTTTACAAAATATTTGTTTTTCCTTAATTTGAAAACCCCTCCCCCACCGCTAAATGTAGGGCTACAGAGCCCATCTACGAACTCGACCTTATACTCTTAACCCAAAGAATCCTCACACCAAGTTTCACCAAAATATCTCATTCCCTTCGATTGTTATAGTTCGCACAGATGAACGGACAGACAGACGGACAACTTTTGCCATGCCATGTACTCTTGACCCAAAGAATCGACCTTATACTCTTGACCCAAAGAATCTTCACACCAAGTTTCACCATTTCAAGAATCCACCTTATACTGTTGACCCAAAGAATCCTCACACCAAGTTTCACCAAAATATCTCATTCCCTTCGATTGTTATAGTTCGCACAGACGAACGGACAGACAGACGGACAACTGTTGCCATGCCATGTCACCCCCCTCCCCCCCAAAAAAAGTACGAACAGATCGCCAAAAAAAAACTCGAAGTGCAACTCGAAAAGACAAAAGAATGCGACACACTGGAAGGCTGAGACGGGGTCTTTAAGATACATTCTCTTTTACTTGTGTCCAGAAGTTTAAAGAACTCCTATGGTTAAATCAGGTGTCTGTTTGCAACAGACTTCCCTTCGAACATTGAAGGATCAAACATTCAATTCTCCATGTTCCTGTTTAGTGCCGCTGTGAGGGTTATTTCCTACCTCGCGGTTTGTAGTCTGTTACTCAGGGAAGCCAGTAGGTTCTTTAGTTAATCTGCGACTGTTTTCGGTAATTTGTTCTTTTCACTTCCCATTAGATCTCTTTTCGCACGACCCTGGTAGGAGAGCCAGCTTTGATAAATGACCCCAGCTATTACGTATAAATTCTTTACTGCTGTACACCATGGTGTGCCAAGGCAAAGGTCATCACAGCTCTAGATTCCTTAAAGAATGTATTTCTTTCTTGAAGAACCTAGCTAGTTTTGTCACATTGTATCAACAGTGTAGCAGGTGGTAGGCATTTTATCAGGGGTTGACTAAGTCCTTTCTACGATGTTGTTACCCACGAAAGAAAATTCGCCGTATCAAGTTGTTGGTTAGAGTGTTGCGCAAGTAGTTTCACATCTTAGCCAGAATGAAAGTGAGGCTTTCTGCCATACATTTCCTTCAAAGTTGTATGCCTGTTAAAAAAAAAAAAAAAGTATCTCGGGTCCCATAATATAAAGTAGGCTATTGCATGCCATAGTTTGCGAGTTTAGATTTGATAGAGAGAGAGGGACGCGACTGGGACATGGATTCGTCAGTGTACATTGACAGGGGCTTGGCGAGGGGTTTGGTTCTCATGGTGTTCAGTTCTCACAAATGGAGCAAAAAAGGAGGGGTTGTCCACTCTCGATTTAGTACACCAAGTGTTCGGTGCCGGCACCGGACTGATATCAGCCGGGCACCAGTTGCCACGTGTCAGAATGTCAAAATAAGCATGTTTAAAAGTGTTATAAAGATTAATCGCCTAATTTGTGGTCGGCACCGCTGGTTTCGATCGGTGTCACTATTCGACAGGTAGGCTATCGAGAGCGGGTAAACCTTCGCCAAAAACTAGCATCCGCAGTCGTATCCAAACATTCAGATGTCACGGCCTCTATCCAAAGCATTTAGTTGATCCGAATTAACATCGAAACCCATCTTGGAAGTATTTCAGAAAAGGCTTAGTTGCACCAGACAGTCTGGGAGGTCGCGTAACGGATACTGACGCCAGATTGTCGGATTTTTCTTTGATTCTTCTGCCCCGCCGAGCATTATGCCATGGCCACCATCAGACCTTTAAACTTCCATAAATGATGATTCCGAATTTGTTTAATGTCTATGGAATGGCTGAAACGGGTTTGTGGATAGACCGAGAGCCAGCGACATAAAAGGCAATGCACAGAGTGTCCAAGTGTTTGCCTATTTTGTTTGCGGCGTAGCAGAGGTCGGTGCAATCTAAGCCTAGCTATACTTTCGTGGGAATGTTGTCTATGACCATCTTTGAAGGCATGTGTTCTTCAGCGATAAAAGACGTCGTCAAATCATATCACAGCAAGTTAGCATAAAAGTATGACGTTCTTCTATACATGTTTCACAGTTCAAGTTTTATTATATTATTCGCTAAAGTAATACACAAAAATCTAACATAAGTTAGATAACATTTATTGTTGCAAATGAGTTTGGAGTTTGAACCGGAGAAGGTGCTGTACGAGGGCTAGCTTCTGTTTGCACAGCGTACAGACGGCTCGAAGACAAGCTAAAATGCGATACTTCATTGTTCCGTTATTCACAAAAGTTGATTTTGTGTTGTGAATTTTCCCTTTCTGATTTGTGGTATCTCATGTTAACTCTTTTCGAGCTAACCTCTCTGCTCAGAGTTTTTTTGTTGTTGCAAAATTGTAAGAAATTGCTTATACCTCTATTCTTGAATCTTTAGCAACTATAACGACAAAGGATTCCCAGAATATATATATATATACATAAATAAGAAAAATAGCCTAATAAATACGACAGATTGTCAGTCAGATATTTGCAACGTCTACCTTCCAACTTTAAACCTTTGGAAAGAAAAAGACCTTCGAAACGGACTATTTTTATCAAAGAACACTAAACCTACATTGATACTATGGAAAACGTCACTTT
This sequence comes from Branchinecta lynchi, assembly GCA_023053575.1. NCBI lineage: Eukaryota > Metazoa > Arthropoda > Branchiopoda > Anostraca > Branchinectidae > Branchinecta > Branchinecta lynchi. The sequence continues at coordinate 21,872,716 of JAKZAP010000006.1, read as the reverse complement.
TCAAATATTAGATTAAGATAAAGCATGACGCATGACGCACACTGTATATATAGGGTTCGACAAATTGTCTTGTGTATACTTCGTGCAGTAATAGACCGGGCTTTCTATCTTCCACATCCGGAACAAACAAAACAAAACCAAAGGTTTCGGTGGACTCCCAAAAGCTAATAATTTTAAAGTTCCCGATACAGACAATTGGGTCTGACAGATTTCCAGTATCCGTTAACTAGCTTGAAATGTAAACTTTCAGGCCCCTTATCGGGATCCGTTAGGTAATACTTTTTAACAACCAGACTGTCGATCGTAACAAAAGTTTTGCGATTCATCGTGTCTGTTTCCCGTATAACAACCTTCCACCAACTTCTACTTATGACTGTGAGTGTTATGTCCCTGTATCTTTTAGCTCTCCTCAACTATGGCAAAAAGCCTGATCCGCTGAGAAAACTAAAGCAGATATGGATTCAGCATGCGTTCTTACTACCAAAGCAAAACTCAAATAAACTTGAGAATTAAACTTCAGTTCAACAAAATTTTCAGTTTTTGCCGGATTCCGGGGGAATTACTTGACCAGCGAGAAATAAACTTCAGATATGAACTCAGCACGCATTTTTACTGCGATGTCCGACCTTTAATCGACCTCGGAATTTTGTTTTGGCTGAATGGCCAGATTGCAGGTGAACTACTTGTCCGGCGAAAAAAAAAAGTTCAAATATGGACTCAGCATGTCTCCTTATCTTTATACCGAGCCTCTCATGAACTTGAGATAAAACTTCACTTTTACTACTTTCCGGTTTCGACCTGATTCCGGGCGAACTATTTGTCAGGCTAGAAAATAAATTTAAGACATGAATTTAGCATATCTTTTTACCTCAATATCGAACCTCAAATCAACTTCAGATGAAACTTCGTATTTTAATAGTTTCCGGTTTTGACCGGATTCCGGACGAACTATTTGTCGGGCGGAAATGTAAGTTTCAGATATGGATTCTGCATGTTTCGTTACCCCTAAGCCGACCATAAACAAGAGTTGCGTTCTTTGTCATGGGAGTTTTCACCGGTGGTCTCCGATTATTCTTATAAGACGTTTTTGCATCCGTTCAGTCCTATAACCCGTTTTTATGGCACTTGCAGCTACCGATCACTTTTGGGTCGGTCGGTCTGTCGGTCCACTGTTCTCGAGTTAGGGTACTTCCAGAAGGACTAGGACGATGAAACTTGGCAGGTATATTAGTGACCCGACCAAACTAACTTGGAAATAGTCACTTGCCCGATCCGACCATCGTGGGGGGAGGGGGAGTTTGCGGAATCCGGAAAATAGGGGCATGCATAACATTCGAATGGGTGGTCGGATCTTAATGAAACTTGATATCTGGACAGAACTAGTGTCTCAGATGTCTCAATTCAAGTCCGGACCGGATCCGATGAATCTGGGGGGGGGGGGGTGGACCGAAATTCCTGTGAAACTCTCAGAGTTGAGCGATCGGGATGCAACTTGGTGGGAAGAACAAGCACAAGCCTTAGATACATAATTGACAGAATTGGATTGGATTCGGACACTGTGGGGGGACTTGGAGGGGGTTTCCGGAATTCCTTCGATCCGTAGTTATTGTACTTCCATGTGGGCTAGAACGATAAAACTTGGCAGGCATATCAGGGAATCGACCAGATTAACTTGAAAAGAGTCACTTGCCTGATCCGACCATCGTGAGGGAGGGCGAGTTGGTGGAATCCGGAAAATAGGGGCATCCATAACTTTCGTATGGGTGATCGGATCTTAATGATACTTGATATCTGGAAAGACGTCATGTCTCGGATGTCCCATTTTCATTCCGGGCCGGATCCGATGAACTGGGGGTGGGGGTTCGGAGTGGAGAACCGGAAATCTTATGACACGCACAGAGTGGAGCGATCAGGATGAAACTTGGTGGGAAGTACAAGCACAAGTCCTAGGTGGATCAGTGACAGAATCGGACTGGATTCGGGTACCGAGGGGGGGGGGGAGCTGTAGGGAGGTATAGGAATTCCGGTGATCGTGAGTTAAGGTACTTCCAGATGTGCTAGGACGATAAAACTTTGCTGGAGCATTTAAAACTTTGCATCGTTGGGTTAGACATCGTCACTTCTCCGATCGACCATCCCTTAGAGAACTCATCTTAACCGCAAAATACAAAAAATACTTTTAAGCAAAATTTACTTTTTCACGGTCGCCATGAGCACATGATCCTTTTTGCCTCAAGGGTTTTGCTTAAAAATTATTTTTAAGCACTCTTTAAGTGCGCATCCTAACCGAAAATTGAATAAAATACTTTTGACCATCACTTCTATCTAACCCGGCCTTGCAAGTGCCATATGAGCTTCCAGCTCTTGCTATGGCACTTGCCCTTTGGCCAAGTAGTTGGCACTTCCTCATAAGCTAGGAGGATGAAACTTGGCACACAATCCAGGACCTGACCAGATTAACTTGGAAAAAGTCACTTCTCCGATCCGACCATCTAGGGGGGGATTGAGGGGGAATCTGGAAATCTGAGGTATGTATAACTCTCGAACGCGTGATTGGAACTTAACGAAACTTGGATTTGGAAAGTTCTCGTGCCTCAGACGACCCAGTTCAATTCCGAACCGGATCCGGTAACTTTGGGGGAGTTGGAGGAGGGAACCGGAAATCTTAGGAAACACTTAGAATGAGGGGTGAAACTTCGTGGGAAGAACAAGCACAAGTCCTGGATATATCGCTGACATAACTGGACGGGATTCGTTCACTGTGGAGGGAGTTAGAGGGGGGACCGGAATTCCGGTGGTGCCGCGAGCTTGGTAATTCCTGATGTACTAGGACGATGGAACTTGACAGGCGTATCAAGGAACCGAATAGAGTAAGATGAGAATAGTCTTCTTTCCGATCAAACCACCGTGGGGGGAGTGGAGGGATGGGGAATCCCGAATCCAGTGGCATGCATAACAAACTGGTAATCGGATTTTAAGTAAACTTGGCAAGTACAAAGAGCTGTTGCTCCGTATCAGTTCTGGACCGGATCCGATACCTGTGGGAAATCTCGTGAAAACACTTAGAATCGAAGGATCGGGATGGGATTAGGTGGAGAGAAGAATCATAAGCCCTGAACCGTTCGTGACAGAACCAGATCGTATCGGAGCTCTTTGGGGAGTGTTGGAGCCAGTTGGAGGGAGTTTCCCGGACTTCCGGTGATGGCTTGCTAAGGACGATGAAACATGGCAGGCAAATTAGTGACCTGACCAAATAGACTTACGAACCCGACACAATGCCCTAGGAAAACTTCCGTTCCTTTATCAGAAAATCAAACGAATGGGCCGAATGGGATGCAAGTTGGACAGTATAAGTTTATCCGGTTTTTTACCAAGCTTATTATTTGGCCTCCTGACCGGATTTGGCCACGGTAGGAGGATGAAGCGGTAACCGGAAATTTGCAGATCTGCTCCGATTCAAGTCAAACTTGATGGACGCGAAGAGGAGATATCAGAAATGCGACGTTTTTGTGTTCGATTCATATTCCGCCACAGTGAGGGGAGTTGGAGGGGGAGTCCCGGAAATTTTGTGGCTCGCACAGTGGTCAAACGAGTGGAGCAATTTGATTGAAACTTGGAAAATAGAGTAGTCATATGCCGTAGGGCGTAGATGACTTATTTTAGGGTCCGAACGGATCCGGGCACGGTGGGAGGTGGGGGTGACTGGAACTTTTCCAAAAAATTCTCAGATTAGAATGAAGCTTCATAGGTGGCTAGAGAAGATGCGTTGGATGATCCATTTATGTGTACGAGCCAGATTCGGCCGCGGTGGAGGGAGTTGGACGGGGTACCGGAAGTAGTGTGGCATGTCTAGGGATCAAAAGAGTGGATCTAAACTTGAAAAGTATAAATTTTCTGTGCCCTAGATGATCGGAGGCGATGGCACATGTGCTCAGACTCGAGTGAAGCTAGATATCCTACTTCTAGGTTCGAACCTAGTGGGGTTGAAGGGGGTATTTTGTGACGCTCTCATCTACTTTCTTGCAAACAAGTGCCATACGAGCTCTTAGCTCTTGTTGAACTAACCAGTGTCCGGTTTTATCTCACCGGTGCGGACGAACCGGAACCTGCTCGGTAGCACGGCTTTACCGAGAAGTAAACAACTTTTCGTCAAAATTTGTCTGGGTTTTGCGCAAACCCAGAATTTAGGCCATTTTTGCACTTACCGGTGACCCATCGGTGAACCAGAAAACGCGTTACAAGAGAAGAACCGGGCATCGGTGACAACACACCAGAGGTACGCCGGAGTGCAACGAACGCAGCTAAGATATCTCAACTCCTACGAGAGTTGTCGTGCTAACAGACGGACAACCGTTTTGGGACTCCAAAAAATGTGCCAAAGGCAACATTGCTGCATAAATTCAGCCGGCAGATCAGTAACTTCCCTGACCTTTTTTTTCGCAATATCTGAGCATTCGAATTAGTCATTCAGCACTCCTTATCATTTTTTTATATGTAGCATTAGCGTTAAATGATAAGCTGCGGTAGATACGGAGCGTGTCCGAAAGCTCCGAAACGAACGAAAATGCTGAATTAATTCAGCATTTTATGCAGCATTTCGCTTTCGGTCTTACATTTTCGCTCAATTAATGCAGCATTAATTCATCGAAAAATTCAGCAAGAATGCTAAATTTTATGCTGAATTTTCAAGAAGAAACTGGGGAGTACCGCGATTCTCTCAGTGTTTTCGGTGGCAAACATAACAAATTCAAAAAGACAACTGACAATTCGGCAAACATTCCAAATTCTAATAGAACTGGCGATCATTGCCAACGAAGAAAGGAAAAGATAAGAAGGTTGGATATCAGTAGCTGATCCATTTTGTCAGCTTTATACAGCTAATTCTTTTTTCTTCTTCTTCTTCCTGACTTAAATTCTGGTGTTCTAGAAGTGTCAGAGAAGAAAATAGGTAACAGCTTTCGGACAAAACAAAGAAAGAAAATGCAGCATTAATGCAGCATTTAAAGCACCAAAAAGCTTTCGGACACGTTCACGGTTTCTTCACCAGTAGTGTAAAATATTCGACTTCTTTAATCCATAATCTTTTTGAATAACTCGAGATTCGGTCCGGCCTGGCTTTGGTTTGAAGCTTTAAAAATTGGTATATCCATGTTTCGGCCAATCCCTAACAGCTATGCTGTCAGACGGCATCTATGCCTGGGTACGTTCTAAGTGACCGAATGAATGATTTATTACGCACTACCCTAGGGCATATGTCTTGCTAAGAGTTGATCGAGTTCTAGCTACGACCACTTTTCCCACTTTTAAAAGAGAAACAGCCGTGCGTAGGTCACACTCTCGTAAAACATAACGCGCTGTAGGAAACCAAACCTGGTATAACCGTTTATTTCACATTGCGGATTCTCGTTCACTCCGTCGAGAACATGGCAGAGTTTTATCAAGTATGGGTTTATGCAAGTTGTTGGTCTTAGAGTAGCTCCGTAATTTCTAAGTCTTGCCTGATAGATTTGGCTTTTCATCATGAGTAGTTATTTCCTCTTTCGTTAGATTAGATTCAGATTCAGATATTTTTTTACTTCACCAAAAAAACACAACTACATTGTACAAAAAAACTCAACAACCACATAATATGTATCTTCTAACCACCTTTTAACTTGAAATTATTCAATAAATAATGACATAAAAACTAATCTAATATATTTTCAAAGAAAGAAAAGAAAAAAGAGGTAAAGAAAGAGAGAGAGAAAAAAGAATATAGGAAAGAAAAATGATTTCCTCGTCACACCCTACCCACCGCCCCCCATCTCTGATAGTCTTGTCTCGTATATTGTAATTTGTCTGTTGAAATATTAGAATTTTGGGAGGAGGCGAAATCTGTTATGGAAATAAGGGTGCAGTACTGAATTTTCATAGGCCTTAGGCGTTATGCTAGTCTTAACCGACCTTTGGTTTTGTGACAAGAATTTTATTGTGTTTGCCTAATATATATATATTATTTATAAACCGCCAAATACAGAATGTGGTAGCGGAGTAAAGAGAATAACGCGAAATTACACAAGATAAATAACAGTATAAACACACAAATTTAGACTATTAAACTTAGTTTAACTTTAAAACTTAGCTAAGAAACTCCTCACGATTAGGGATAGTGTACCTAGCAGGAAACGGTTTCGATTATGGTATGATTGCCTATTATTGTCGGCAATTTGATCTGTTGCTCTAACGGGTCAGAAAGTCGATTCTGATTGATCGATTGTGTTAATGCCACACTAATCAACTGGCTAAAACCTAAAACGTGAGAGGACAGGGAATGGTATAGGATATAAAAAGATGTGCAGAGGATACCTCTCGCTGTAAACAAATATAATGCTCAGATAAGGCTGTCACGTCTATTGCTTCTTAAAAAAAAAACGAGACACATTTTGATACCAGAAATCTAACTAAATTAAAGCGAAAGCACTGGGCGAAATAATGAGACCAAAACCATGTAATAACAAAACTTGTCCATCGAATACAGCCCGTGAAAATCGATCTGCAAAAAATCGCAGCAAAAAAAAAATGTCAAATTTGGCTAAACGATTGATGTGGAGATGATGCACCAAATTTTATGTCCGTATCCTAATGAAAATGTATCAGTAGTGTCGTGCTTGTTGTGTATATGGTTATCCGACGGAAACTGGATTCTATTGTTCGCCATGACTCAGTCATTACATGCATGTCAATAACATAAAGAGAAAATGTGTGCACATATATATGTGTACCTTCAAAAAAAAATCTTAAGAAGGTATAAAAACTTTGGCAGATTTGAATAAAGTCAAAATGCTTGATCCTGCTGGTTTGTTTTTCTAGATCGGGAGGACCAGTCCATCCTCTGTACCGGTGAGTCCGGCGCTGGAAAAACAGAGAACACCAAGAAAGTCATCCAATATTTGGCTTTCGTCGCTGCCTCCAAACCGAAACCTGCATCTGCCACGCACACTGTAAGTTGTCCCCCCCCCCTCACACTACATTCATTTAGGTCTTATGGTAGACACAGACCACAGTGTCGAAGTTTGATAACAGAGAAGTTGTGCATCTTGGGTCAAATGTTATCAAACTTCTGTTATCTTTCCGGAAGAAACAACACATAAAACCGGTGAAATATTATGTTTTCCAGAAAGTGTAACACTAAGAATGGTCATAACGTCGATTTGCTGTTCACTTTTGGTAACATTTAACCAAAGGATTCGCAACCTAGTTTCAAATTTATCACAATTGACATCGCAATTGTCTAGATATGCTCAGTGGTTTGCACAGTGCATCATAGATGTTTTGCGTTTGATGTACTCTGCTTCTTCTTAGGCTAGTGTCATCTTCGGTTAGTGACGTTCCTTTGAGCGTGTTCCACCCTCCTAACAATAGTTACTATTTCCGTTCCATCCTCACGAAAAGTTACTACACTGACCGTTCCAACCTCGTCGGAATAGTAACTAATAGTTACTATTTGCTTACCATCCTCGGGAGCGTAGTAACTACGCATCTCTGTAACGTGATTGGTCGGATTCGCCCCTGGCGTGAGATCCTGCTGTAAAATAGAAAAATCGTTCCAGCCTTGACGGCAAAAAGCCAGAATTCGTGACCTTATGCGTAGTAACTACGGTAAGTAGGATGGAACACGCTCTTTGTGTCAAATGTGGGAAATGAGAGCTGATTTTGGAGTTGCAAGTGAGCCGGTCTATTCATTGTTAAACTCAGCCCCTAGCCATATTTCTTTAGCTTCCTGAAAAAAAAAAAAAAAAGATCTTCGTTCCCGTTCATTCCAATGAAAAGTCCAACTTACTGTTGGTTATTTTATTAATTCTTCGGTATGTTAGTGAACTCGTAGTAGCTTTGCGATCTACAAAATTTGAGTGGCAACACATGGTGAGGTAATTAATTGATTCCTCGCCGGTACTGATTCCGACCAAGTGAGGTGAGCAACAAATCGGCTGTTCCGAGGAAGTAAATTGAACCGTCGACCCATACAACTGGAGAAGAAACAATTTGCTGCGTTAAGCTTTACGTTTGGGAACCAGTATTGGTGGGAAGTCGGTTTGTTACCTCGAAAATTGCAATGCTGGGGGAATCCTTTTACGACACGAGGATAGAAAAAAAAACACGCGGAAATTTCCTTCGCCGGGACGTATGCTGCCGTAAATGTCTCCAAACTCTGATTCTCCCTTTTAATCATTCAGAGAAATAACACGTCTTGCTTTGTTTGGAATTCAGACTGACTACTTTCTTTGTTTTCAACTAACTCCTTTCTTTGAAGCTCGCTCTAAATATAGTAATGACTTGAGGCTCTGTAATTCTGGAATGTGTAGTGACTAATTAAAACCTCCTTACTGTAGACGACAATGAGCCGTCTTGATTAGCTTCTATTCAGCATGTGCTCATTAATCCTTTATGAGCATGTAACCTCGATTTTCACTTGTCGTCCGTCCTAGCCTTTGCTACTGTTTTATCATCAGTGAGAGGGAAGAGCCAAATTTAGAAATATTCGTTACCCCCTAACCCCTTTTAGTCCATTTGATAGACTAAGTTATACTCTGCTACATCCCGCGCACCCCCTACACAAACACACACACGCACGAAGTAGGCCGGAAGCGGAGAGAGGAACTTGGATTTATTGTTTCAGTTGGGAAACTTAGTCTGATAAGAAAGGAAATGTAGAGAAAAAGATAGATCCCATTAATGTTCAAATTTAAAATGTTGAGAGAGCTCTTTTCTGTTGCGAGTTTTTTCGCGCTGGTTGCTTTCGGTTCCAGCTGCTCCTTCAGAGAACACGGTAGTATTACGAAGCCCAAATATTCCTTCAGCCCAAGCTGATGGCGGTTCATGATTGACTGCGCTACGCGGATACCTCAGCTGAGTTTTATCCTAGCAATATTTCTGCCCTTCTTTGCAAGGGTCCTCTTCAGGCTCAGCTAGAACAAGTGGGTTCGTTTTTCTAGCATGCGCCTGGAAAAGAGTGTAGGCGAGAAGGGGCGAAATATCACTAGAAGATAACTCAGCTGTGCTGTGTCGCTGACGGATCAGCGGTGAAAGATATCCCTTCTAATAATGAAGCGGGTTTTTCTGACTGGCTAAAAAGATCGAGACTAGGGGATATTTTCGCGTGGATGGCTCTGGTCCCGTCGAGCTCGACGTACATTTTCGCGTGGATGCCGTCGATCTTTTTGTTATTTTCGCGGGTAGGGATGAACAGGTGAACGGGCCATCCAGCTCGATGGACGCCTCCCATTCAACGCCGCTCCGAGGGCAGCGTTGAGCTGAACGGGGATAATGGACCTTCCCACTCACATGCTCCCATCCAGCTGAATGGGCATTTTCGCGTAGGGAACCCATCTTCGTGAGAGGTTAAGCACCCGATCGATTTTCTCATATTGCGTGGACGGGATAACCCGTTCAGCGTACTTACTCTATGTTATTATTTCCATCCACGCGAAAACGTCCCCTAGGTTTGCTAGTGATGGTGGTGATGTGGGTTCTCAGCTCTACTTTAATTCACAAGTTCTTGTAGTACTTAGTTTTCTTACTTTTCCGATACCCTTTGTCCCTTTTTATCTGAAACTGAACTTCCTCCAGTGCTCTGTATTCGGTCAACTTCCGAGCTGTTTCTGAAGTCACAGACCAGCGTATTCTTCGAAACCCCAAAGGCTTCTGCCGATAGAATGCGTTCGTAGTCTTGACTAAGGTTACATGGCTCAACCATAGGCTAGAGTGTGCTTAATAACTGCATGATTTGGCTGAGCTGAACTAACAGCATGGTTATCCTTCACAGGCGCAACAGGATGGCTTTGATTTTGTAAGTAGAAAAGCTTTTGGGAAGCACAGCGCTTTTGTGAAATTTACCTGCTGCCTTTGTTTCGTCCGTGGTGGGTAGGCTAGAGCCCAATCCCGTGATACGGGGAAGCGACCGGTTTAGATGGTGTCGCTAAACTTTGTCGGAGTACTGCACTGCGTTCCACTTCTGGTAAGCATTATTAAGACGTGGGGGTAGGGAATCATTACGCTACTATCATATTTATTTATTAAAGGAAGTACCAGCTTTTATCTGTCTAGGACCTTCGCTGTCACACTTTTTATTATCACTTTCATTGCTCGAGCAAGACTACTTCAAGTGTCGTGGTTCCCAGTATGTGTAATTTTTGTAAAATAACAACTAACAACTCTATTCTGTCCACATTGTATAATCTAGTCATGAAGTTCAGGGTCCAGAGTTCGGCATTCCGACGAATTTTCGACGACACCGTCTAGATAAACTCGCCGGGATCGGCATTACTGATTTAGCCCGCTTCTGTCTGACGATTGCGTGAACCAATCTCACAGGCCCCTAGGTGTCTCTGTTAGTAGTGTCCCTTCTGCAGAGCAAAGGTCGCCGGTTCACTGCCCACTGGAGGAGTAGTGTTATCTCTCAGTTCACTACTCACAAGGCTGGAATGTTGGCTTCATTGGCTGATGTAGGCCAAATTTCGGGCAGTAGAGTTAACCAAGCCCGTTTAGTTGTTCAAACTGGTGCCACTAATGTTTAGGGCCACGAATTGATAAATTGATTGACAAACGATACCATTTGCTTTGTCGGTATGTAAGTGGAAAAGTCCCGACTTTTCCTACGATCAACATTCCCCGCATTTTTTTTTATAGTATACGGCCTCTTCTGAGATTTGGTGATTGAAGGCCCTGTGCTATAACTGTCAGCAAGTACTAAGGACCAGTGTAATATGAAATTGATTTAATTTTCGTATGAGAAGATATTAATAAATTTGGTTAAACAACACAGGAGAATTCTTGGTAGAGAATGTTTGCAAGGACTAATGCAATTTAGTATAGTGTGTTTTGCTGTGACCGAGGGTTGCTCACTCTCAATTTTGGGTACACCAAGGGCTGCTGAACAGTGCTGGTAAAAGATGTCATTTCTTTCATTGGTGTTCGCTAATGTCGTGAAAGGGTGTGCTGTGTCCACCAAGTGCCTTAGAGACGCGGATAATCCCTCTGCTGCAACAAAAAAAAAAAAACTAAATATAAGATTTATGTAGTATTTTTTTGTCTACAGTCATCGTGCTCAATTTGACGACACACTATCGTAATTCTAGTCCCCCATCGAACTGATTTTGGTTTGATTAATTTGTTGCTTAGTCTATTCACAAAGAAAATGGCAACTTTAATTCTCTAGCTCCACCATAAAGCTACCGCCTAACAATGGGTGGGGCCTAACGTTCACTCAAATTGTGGGCTCAAACTGCAAGTAGAAACAAATCAATCAAAGTAGTGAAAGAGACAAGAAATTTGACTCCCTTTATTCTTAAAATATTTTCCCTTAACATTTGCCATCCCGTAAGAAACAATACACCGCAATTTGCCGTCTGCATCCCTCTCCCCCACGAGCCAACCGTCAAGTTCTGTTCCCAGTGCTGTCTGGCGTGTCTGACATATGAGTTTTTGCAGAATTCTAGTCCTGCTCTTTTTGTCTCATTTACCAGTCGGGGAATGCGATCGATTTCGCTGTCTGGTAATGGCTCTCGTTATCAAGGCCCTTTCAAGTGGCCTACTGAAATGTAAAATGCCTGTAATATTTCATGGTGATATATGTTGAAATGATTGACTGTTCTCAACAGGCTTTTTGCTCCAGCTGAAAGGCGCAATAAGAGGAGTGTCAGACCTTCGCTTTTTTGTTTTAGGTAAAGGTAGGGCAGGAACAAATGTCAGGAAAAAACCTGCCACATCTACTGCTTCACATGAAAATCTGTGAAAGGTTTCTGTCTCTCCTTTTTGTGTTTGCACTGTCGAAATTCCTAAGAGAACAGATTTTTAGAAACACTATTTTCTGGACTGGAACTGCCAGGTTGATTTCTACCTACAAAACTAAATTTGCCTGGATTGCATTCAGAAATAATAATGTTTTTCATCAAAGGAGGGAATAGAACGGGAAATTCTGTTCTTGTGGTTCTCACTTGGGTTTGTAGGAATTAATTTATCTCTGGCTGAAAAAACGAATCTGGACGGCAAGAACTTTCTCAATTTTTTTCTGAAGAAAATCTAGCCGGATTTTTATGTCAGTTAAATAATTTGAAACTGTAGGGAAAATTGTAACGCATCGGGGAGAATTTCCTTTCCTGATTTGTTGGAACTCAGGGGCAAAGAAAACGCCCAGAAATCAGAAAAGGCTGGGACACCTGGGGAAAATGGAAAATTAAAGCTTAAAGTCGGTTATTTGCGACCATTTGGGCACCCTTTTTCGAGCCCTTTCGTGGAATGTTCGTTCCTGTTCGAGTTTGACTGCACGGACATACAACAGGGCTCTAACATATTATAGGTAAAATCCTCCGAGCTAAGTATTTAAGTAAAGGTTTGACATTCAAAGATGTTGAACTTTTCGCCTTCAGTGTATTTAATTTGCGATTTATATCTCTAGCCAGCTTTGTTAGTTGACGTTTGAAATTCATTAAGGTAAAAATCTGAAACAGCTGCGATGATTTCGCAAAACCTTTGAGACTGTGGTTACAAGGAAATCTGGTAGCTGATGTCGTGCGTTCATTTCATCAAAGCGTAGTTCAGTTCGTTCCCTCACCACAAGTCAAAGAGCTCCCACAGCGAGTAACCTCTCTATCGACACCTTTGGAAATTCCAACTGCCGTCTCTGTAATTATCAGAAAATGACATTTTAATGTTTTCTTATACGCTTTCGGAAGGATGGAAGACCATATTTGGGACTGGGAATTCTGAGAGCGAGCGAAGAAAGAAATTATTCGACGCTTCTGGTTGGTAGTGTTCCAAGTTCGCGATTTGTGTATGGTTTTCTCTGAGCTTGAGGGATTAATTTTGTTTGTTCGGGACTTATTTTATTTGTTTGATAGCTGCTACTGTTTAATTATTTTACTTGGATTTTTATTTACTCTTTTCACCTATACTGCCATCCTAAAATACAAACTTAGCTAAATGGACATTTATAATTGAATAGAATATGCATTGCCGTTATCCAGAAATCTACGAACCCCAACCTCAACGTGGAAGTGTGTAAATACATACACAAAGCATTCAATCTTCGTACAGAAATCTTAGTTCCGTTTGGTTAAAATGTGACGGTTTAATTGTGAAATATATCATTTGGATTGTACGGCCTTTCAGCTGAATAAATATAATCATTACTGTGCTATTTATTTCATTACAACACTGGATTTTAATGTGTCCCGTGAACTCTGTCGGGGTTATATGTCCTTTTGGCCAAGTCCGTTTTTGTTGCTTTCTTGAATTGTTCGAGCACAGTCCTACTTTTTTATGACATGCAGGCACCGGTATATATGAAATATTCAGCTCGTCCCATTGACTACCTAGCAAGTGAAAGCAATTTGTATTTATCTTTGAAATAGACTAATAGCTTAGTTCCTTCATTGCTCGTGTTGCCCATAGGTGGTGGTGCCTTCTGTTTTCTGGTTTATGTTTCACTAATTTTTTTCCTATCCCCATTTTTAGCTTGCTCATGGCTTTATGAGAAACTCCCCTTTCCTGCTTCAGCTTAGCCCGGACCCGGTTCAGGCTAGTCGATTTCCTGTAGTTCCATTCTGTGAGCTTTCCCAGTTTGAGGTAAAAGGACCATCAGGATCAAGCATGGTTAATCTGTGTATGTTTCAGTAGCCTGACGTAAAACTTGTATAAGTTTAAGTAGAAGTAGTTGAGAATTAAATTTGAGAGCATGAATTCCAAAACTCCCCAACACTAGAAGTTTCGCAAATGTCTATAGACGGAGTACAAATTACTCATTCACTATTTATTTATTTATTTCAAGACATGGCCAACAAGACATGCTACATAACAATCAGTTTATATACACTAAGAAAAAAAAAGAAAAAAATATGTTGAAAGCATGAAGCAACACAAACAAGGCACACAAACCTCAATCAAGATGGGTCGAACTCTCAATAAGGTTCTTCCCGTGAAGAAGTAACTTGACGTAACTTGTCGATTTTTTGGGGAAATTAGGAATGTTTGGTGAATTCTTGCATTAGTTCAGCTTAACAAAAGAATCATGTTTTAATAGTATCTATTTGGTTCTGTTCATGTTAGCAGTAACGAGGACGCATGCCGGTCTTTTGCTTGTAACTAACTTGCTTTTCTTTCTCCATTTTAGCTTTTGCAATTTCTCGTATCAGTTGGTAAGAAAATAGTTTCTTCCTCTTCTGTCGATTCATGCGATACCTTGATTGTTTTCTTAATCCCAAAGTGTACTTTATTCGGGAATAACATCGCATGACCAACTTCCAGCTATCTAGCATTTCATTTGTATTCATACAGATTGATGGAGATAGCAGCAGCAAGTGATGACTAGACCAGCCTCTGATCTTTATGATTTCTCCATGTTTGTTACCGTAGGTTGACGCTTGATAGATTGAGTGGAATATTCAGTTTGGTATCTTGACCGTGATCCATGAAGCCTCCTATCCTGTTGCTTCACGTCACAGGCTGGCGGAATAAGGAACCCCGATGAAAAATTTATCTCAAAATAGTACTATGAAGTAGTACGAAAAAGTGGCATGCAGTACTAACGATGCTACTAAATGCTTCTACTTCAAGGCTACCGTGTTACTGCATACTACTACATGCTACTAGCAAGAATGGATGCTATTATGGCAAGACAGGATGCTACTGGATACTACTACATAAGATTGGACCAGTCTGAAGCACAGTAAATGATAGCATTCTTTACTATTACATAGTATTACATGCAACGTTTTCGTACTACTACCATACTACTACACAGGCTACAAATTTTTCATCGGGATATGGTAGCTGATTCGCTATTTTTCCAATTGAGCGCTCAGGTCGGACGATTGGAAAAGCTACTCTAAGTTGACGCCTTAAAGACTTTTCCAAAGCTTGGGTTTCTGATTTTAATGTTGCGGTTATTGTTATTCAAATTCAAATAATGGCTAAAACGAAAAAACAGCGATATTTTGGCCCGTCTTGGGAAGGGTCCTCGTCAGGCTGTTGCAAGGAAGAAACGAGCCTGCAATAGAGTTCTTCTATTCTTTTCCTAATTGAATATTACCATTAGCTTGCCAAAGTTTTCCTTTATTGGGCTTTCTACCAATCATCTAAGCTGAATTTTTACCAGTTCTTGGCTTTCCAGTCTTGTTTCGATGATGAGTTTTGCACGTCAACTCGGAGTAGTGTTTTCAGTCTTATTTTTGACCGCTAGGAGCGCTGAATTCGAAAAGGGCGAATTATAAATTGCACTCGAGTTTTATGATCCATGGATTGATATTAATCTGAAGTGGTCTAGATTTTGTAAAATGAATACCTAACATTGAACTAATCTTTCTGTAGGTAAAAGTTTTCTTTTCATGCCTTTTACTTTATCACCAGATCGACTTAAACTTTTCATCGGCTTCCATTCTTTCATTAAAATATAAATAAAAAAATTAGTTTTAAGTAAGACAAAGAAGAACCGATACGTATCTTGTCATATTTGCACAAAATTCGAGGACTGATTTAGTTCTGACTACTTTTCTTCTCCCTTCTCCACTTTGTGTCCATTCCGTTCCAAAAGTGGTCGAAAATGGCATCGTACTTCAAAGCCAAAGGTGTGACGAACCTTTGGCCTTTCCTTGTGTTTCACGTAGCCAATATTAATGAGTGATTGTAGTGGATGTGTCATCGTAGATCGAATTGAAGTCAGTAAATTGAAGTAATAAAAGGGAGGGTTGAATTACGTGAGAAATTATTTGAGGGAATTGTTGTTAGGAAATAGGTAGGTTGCGGCTTCGGACCTTGGGGTCAAACGTAACAAGATGGGGGGTACTCCAGGGGGAAGAAGATATTTAAGAAGGCGTCTTTCAAATCTCTGGCAAGTAGGTGTGGAATAAATCAGTGAACATGCCGAATTGGGACTTGAGGGGTTTGGATGCGGAGAGCGTTTTTCAAAAAACGTTTGCAGAATTGGATCGAAGGATCGAAACTAGCAAGATGGGATCGTGCGGGGGGAAGACGGCGAGGGGAAGTTACGATAGTTGTTACTGAAAATGTGATTCGTCGTTGCTGGCTAGATGTCAAAAGCATACCTCGAGCGCGTTACCACGCCATGAAGTGTTATCCAGTAAGGGCGTTTGCTAATCTTTTCTTGTTTTCTAGGGAGAGTTGGAACAGCAGTTGCTACAAGCCAATCCTATCCTGGAAGCGTTTGGTAACGCCAAGACAGTCAAGAACGACAATTCGTCTCGCTTTGTAAGTATCCCATGACGCATCAGGGGACGGCAGATCACTTCAGTTTGTTTGGTCCTTCTTGTGCTGAACACGCGAAGTTGCTTAGGTTTTTCAGCAATTAAATTGTAGTTGTTAGCTAACGACAAAAGTCACAACACTTATTGATCACAAACACTTACCCTACAGTAATTCTTAAAGCATAAAGTGTTTGGTTTGTTTATTTGTTTAATTGCGTCAATCGGTCCAAGTCTCTACAAACATGTAAACATAATATTGTAGATAATACGAGGAGAATAAAATCAATTCAGATATGGATTCTGTTTTCTGACAAAATATTCTGGTCTCGCTTATCGTGTTATTTTTAATCAGATTAAAACGATTTAAATTAACATTTTATCTGACATAAAGAACATTAAAATACCATACAAGATAAATGGTGCACAAGGCCGTATTCCGCTGGTTGATTCGGCTAATAAGTTACGGTTATTGCGATATTTTCATATATCTTAACTTACAGTTCAGCTTTCGCAAGTTTCGCGGCACATTCGCAGAATTGTGGACTTAGGCCGTGAGTTGCCAAGTGGAAAACGATCTGCAAATAACACCTGTATGCAGTGATAAATGGGTCTCCTTTACTAACTGTGAATTTGTTCTTGCTCTGAAAAGATGAGGTTGCTTTCTGAAGGACTTTAACAGCACTTGGTTGTGTTTTTGCTTTTAAAAAATACTGCGATTCTTCGTTTTACGTCAGAATGATGCACCTCAACCGGTGCAAAATAACACTAGGGGGTAGCGCCAAGACTTGAAAAAAATGACACACCCTCGAATAGCAGCGACACTAGCACCTCTAGCGATAGAGCACATCCTTACTGAAACTCAAACAGTCG
This sequence comes from Branchinecta lynchi, assembly GCA_023053575.1. Classification (NCBI taxonomy): domain Eukaryota; kingdom Metazoa; phylum Arthropoda; class Branchiopoda; order Anostraca; family Branchinectidae; genus Branchinecta; species Branchinecta lynchi. The sequence goes on along the minus strand of JAKZAP010000006.1, from coordinate 21,855,611 downwards.
TGCACCAGCGCCGGCTTCGATAACTCCATATTCGGAAAACAGCAAAAAAAAAAAATTTGCCGTCACGCGTACATTGACAATTCCTGCTTCAACTGCATGTCGTCCTTCAGGAAGCCATATGCTTCATTGATTATGCGGTCATGTTGATACGAATAATTTTATTACGTTTATGGAAGCTGAACAGTTGAGGGAGGGTTAATTGTCCTTCTTGATCGGATGCCGCTTTTAGCGTCGGTGCTCGTTCAATTTATCTTGCGTTTTTCGGTATCTATCCTTTCCGGTGTCGGGTTCTTTCCCCGTCAAGGAGGTGGGATAAAAATGGCAGATGAATTTTTGCAGAAATCTTTTACGCTATGTGCACTTAGATTCGCGGTGTGTATTGTTGCGCCTGGCTGTAGCCATTCTTCTGGAAAAGCGTATCAAGTTATATTGGCGGTTTGACGAGGTTTCCGCATAGACCGTACTGAAAATGGGGTTTGTTGCCGTGAATGGACGACTTTTGGGGCGTTTCTGAGCTCACGGAATGCGCATATTATGGCAAATTATGTGAGACACTTGAGTTACGTTCTTGCTGAATAATCGTTATTTTGTAAGAATCAGTAAATGCAATGGCTTGTAAATTTTGAACTTTAATTTGAGGAAACCAGAAAACTTCACAAAGCGTTCAGAAATGGGGTTTATTCACGAATTTCGTGGCGTTTTTCAACGCGCCGAAAGCGCATATTGAGGCAAATTATGTGAAACACTTCAGTTGCGTTCTTGCTGTATAATCATTATCTTATAAGAACGAGTAAATGCCATGGCTTGTAAATTTTGAGCTTTAATTTAAGGAAGCTAGAAAACTTGACAAAGCGTTAGAAATGGGGTTTATTGACGACTTTCGTTGCGTTTTTCAACTCGCCGAAAGCACATATTGAGGCAAATTATGTGAAACACTTCAGTTGCGTTCTTGCTGTATAATCATTATCTTACAAGAACGATTAAATGCCATGGTGTAAATTTTGAGCTTTAATTTAAGGAAGCTAGAAAACTTGACAAAGCGTTCAGAAATGGGGTATTTTGACGACTTTCAGCACGAATGTGCATATAATGGCAAATTATGTAAGACCCTCGAGCGCCGTTCTTGCTGTATAATCGTTATTATGTAAGAACGAGTAAACACAATGGCTTGGTAATTTTAAGCTTTAATTTAAGGAAGCTAAATAACTTGACAAGGTGTTCAGATCTAGCCGACTGTTTGAAAACATAAAACTGAGCAGCAAATACTTAATGAGTGCACTCGGTACTCGGACACAGAGGTACTGCTTGACCTACTTTTCGCTCATTTGTAGCGGAGATGAGTTATAAAAGTGGAAATTATTGCCGAGGACACGAGACCTTAATAGTGGCTGATTATCACTTTCAAAAATACAAATTCGCCTTTGGATTAAAAAGTGTTGTTGTTCTGCTCACTACCTTATGGATCCACTAAAGGTTAACTTCAGACATCGATATCGATATCGGAAATAGAACTGAGACGGTCATTGAAAATAACCTATCCGAGCCGATGGCGAGGTTGGTCATGAAAAATATCTACCGAGCCGACGGAGTGGTTGATATTTTTAAATGGCCATCGAGGTTGTCATTTCGATATCAATAGAGATGGTTACTTTTTCGAACAGAAATCGTCTCTGGAGGCTGATTTGACTTAAATCATCCACTCTAGAGGCTGATACGGCTTATTTCATCCTTTCTTAAGGCTGATATGACTTGTATCATCCTTTCTGGAGGCTGATACGACCTATATCATCCTTTCTGGAGGCTGATATGACCTATATCATCCTCTCATATTTACCGCTAGCTTTTTATGTGAAGGTTATCGGAAGATAACTGACCGTTGATCATAGGATGATATACATTGCATACCTGCTTGAAAAAAGTTATATTATAATATCCATGTCACAACTGTTGATGATTAGACAGTTAAGGGCTTTCAGAGACTAGTCCGCTTGGAGCGCTGAACTGGAATAAGATGAATTACTGCTTTCAGGCAGTGAACATGAAAAAAGGTGGGTTACCCACCAATATTAAAGGATGCCCTAAATGTTCAGTATGGATAATATGGTATGGCTAATTAGTGGATTTCCAAATGGGTATTGTAAGTAAATCTTGAGCCGGAAAGAAACTATCCGTCGTTTATCGTTTTGCGGTTGCGTAACTTGAGAGAACGGATGCAGTTTTTCTAAGGGAAGGAAAGATTTGAAATAGACTCTATTACGGGCTATCGTCTTATCGGGGTAGACCACATCCTTGGATCTTGTTTTATTGTATTATTTCCGCTGATATATAACTGCAACCGCATTTGTTGTCGCTGATAAGGTGTGAAGTAAATATTTGCTGGCGTGACATTTTGAATTTGAATCTGGACGGGTCGCAATGGGATGAACCTACGAGAGCCACTGTGCGTCGAGAGCGCCACTGGATTTACTGAGAGCGTGTTTCATCTTACTTACCGTAGTTACTACGCATGACGTCACGAATTCTGCCTTTTTGCCGTCAAGGCTGGAACGATTTTTCTATTTTCCAGCAGAATATCATGCCGCAGGCGAATCCGACCAATCACGTTACAGAGATCCGTAGTTACTACGCCCCCAAGCGTGGTAAGCAAATAGTTATAATTAGTTACTTTTTCAAGAAGGTTGGAACGGTCAGCGTAGTAACTTTTGGTGAGGCTGAAACAGAAATAGTGACTAATAGTTACTATTTATAGACGGGTGGAACACGCTCAGAAGGACGGCTCAGACTGCGTTTGCAAAGCTCGTATAGCTGTTCTGTAAACCTGTCCGTTTGGCAGTATGCAAGAAGTTCAACTTCGGTTAACTTTTTTCGTAATGTTGATACGGTTGATGAATAGTAGAAGATATCCAAAGCAAAATCTTGAAATGTATTTAAATATGGAATTAGGAAACTAAAATTATAACGATATGGTTTACCAATATACGATAATTTGCCACTCAAAATGTTCAGAAAAGTTAATAAAGTAATAGTTTCGTCGTGACTGACAACAAACTTAAAGGAACATAATTTGCGACAAACTTTACAAACCTTACAAACGCCGTCCTTAATTCGGCCCGCTTAACCTTTACGTATTGCTGACTTCGTCCTTTCCAAATTCAGCGCTCTTTGCGGATGTAAGTACCATTCGAAACGCTGCATTCGATTTGTCTCGTCAAACTCTTCAGCAAAACAAGATAGAAAATTCAAGGGTTGGTGAAGTTCAGCCTAGATGATTGATACAAAAATAAGTTAATTTCAAGAAGCTAGTAGTAATAATCAGTAACAACTAACAACATCCGTCATATCAGAATCAAACTCTAACTTTGGCGAATAGTTTCAGGCGTCAGTTCGAAGTGGCGGTTCTAGTCTTACATAATCCGCTAGGAGCGCTCTTTTAGAAAGTGAGAACCGTTTCTTTCCTGGGTTGCAAACGCAACGGCTTATTCAGAGCTTACAATGGGCAGCGAAAGAGAGTTGCCACTAATGAGTAAAAGTCAGCGAAAACAACTCAGACTGATCAAGAGCAAGGGTTCTAGCTTAATTATTCGCGAAGGCCTTCCACTGTAGATCCATTAATACAGTGATCTTCTCAGCCATTTATCATGTTGGTTTGATGGACCGCCTGATACATAGCTGCAGTGAACCTTTTTTCTTTTTTTTTTTCTATTAAATAAAACAAGTTCTTAATTCGTCCAGGACGGTTTCGTTTTGTTTTCCACAATAATAATAATAATAATATATAATTGCAATAATAAGGCTTTCGCCTCTATAAATTTCTTGAGAAACTTTACAAACTAAATTGAATTTCAGCCAGATGTTAGTCGACACCTGCTTTGAATTGGTTGATATTTTCTGCTTTTGACTAAATCAGTTTTGTATCTACCCAAAGATGAGTGATTTTGACAGTGCAAAACGGATACGTCAGCTGGATTTTATTAGAGCTATAGTTGGGCCTTTCTTGTTTTTTCCACAAGTTTATTTTCCAGCTTGAGTCTGAAGAGGGCCATAGCCAAGAAGGGCCGAAGTATAGCTCTGATAAATATTAAGCTGATGTATCCATTTTGCACTGTCAAATATGATTCGCAGTCAGCTTGGCCTGAAGGAATATTTTTCATCGAGTTTACCCGACAAACAAAACGCAACGCAAGAATATAACCTTGCGTCGACGCTTACGCATCAGCATTTTCAAGTTTTTGAAGAGAAAACCTATTAACGATGAAGCAAAACTTAGTAATGGTGAAAGAAACGAGAATTCAGCATAAGAAACCGAGAAAGGAAAACGTAAATACACATCCAGCGTGACAGCTTGTCGCGCAGGTGTGAAAGATCCGCTACGTAATCTCTACGCAGCGCAAGATAAACGCATACGCAGCGCATCCCAACGACGTGTCAATATGAAAGCGGCTTAATAAGCACAAGTTTGGTGCAGCAAGCTGATTGGGTTTCTCTTTCTAGGGCAAATTCATCCGAATCAACTTTGATGCGTCAGGTTACATCGCTGGTGCCAACATTGAGACCTACTTACTTGAGAAGTCGAGAGCCATCAGACAAGCCAAGGATGAGAGAGCCTTCCACGTTTTTTACCAGCTTCTCGCAGGAGCAACCCCAGAAATGCGCGGTATGTACCTTGAGCGCCATCTTATTTTTGCAACGTTCAGGCATAGTACCCATCGGATCTCGCTCTACACTTCAAACCTAAATCTCTGGAGTAAAGAAGTGGAACTACCTTGGAAGTTTCTAGTGAGGGGTGCTAGCTTAATGGGGTCCTCGCCGGGCATTTACTGTACAGCTAATTTGGGAGTGAGAATTCACTCGGTTTTTAGCTCTCGGGACGCGGTCTGAATGAAGCTTTAAAGCATTTTATATCCATTTCAAGGGCGTCTTCCCCATTAAAATTATATATTTGGTTTTATTTGGTTTTCACCATGAGAACCCGCCTTGTGGGTCCTGGTTTCTCTACGTGGCTCCGACAATGGAGTGCTAGACTTCCAAATTATATTCGAAAAAACTGTTTCTGGTTTATTGGTCACGGTACAAGTCACTTGTGTAAAGTGCCATCTATGTATTATTAGCTTTAAAGCTTCATTCGTCTTGATTACTAAATAATCAGTTTAGAGTACCTGTATCATCCCTTGAAAGGCCAAAAAGCCGATGTACTTGGGCTACTTATTTTGTATTTGCTGAATAGAGAATATGAGTCGAAACATATAAGACACTTGGAAAACAAATTTAAGACATCCACTATTTATTTATTTATTTTCTTACCCACTAATAACAACAAAGATAAATAGTGGAGTAAACTCAAAAACAAAGAAAGAAAAAAAGAAAAACATTAACTACAAAAAAAACACACATTCAAGACCGTGAAACGGTGGCATGAAACGGCCGGTTACGGTACCAAGGAGAGAGGAAAAGAAGGAATTTACAGAACCAAAATACTGGACACGCAAAGAAGAGATATCTTTCTTTTTTTTAACAGAGGGTGGAAACCAGAAAGGTATAAAACTGAATGATCGCAGAAAACCGAATATGGTTTAGATAAAGCTTAGATAGTTTAGAGAGTTAAAAAAAAATACAAGTTAGTCTACTGTATAAATTAGGGATAGAACGGAAGTAATGTTGTGAAGTAGGATACGAATGACGATAGGCATCGGTGGGCCGAATTAGTATTGAGTATCGAGTGAAAAATTGGTCAAAAAACTATCGATAAGATCACGACAAGACTCTGGCAAATCGCTCTTAGCTTGTATGGCTAACTCATTTCGAGAAAATATTGGTAAGCCCTTTTACCTTTCAAGGGTCGATGTTATGTTGCCACAGTAGGCCTTGTTGTCCTAGTCCCGAGCAGCGGTACGCAGCTTGATCTAAGTGCCTTCGTGGTTGCGCTAAGAGAACTGCCCACCCGTTTGCTGAAGGTACTGTCGATGACAAATTATAGAAGAGAATAGTATTCAGGTAATACCGAAATCGTGGACACGCTAAGTAAGGGGTACTAGTCAGACAACATGTAACACACAGTGAAGATTAAATCTGGTTGAACTAATTCGTCTTTCATCGTCAAACTAATCAAATCTCTAAAAGTAAACTAACGTAAAAATAAAAGTAAGTCTAACACTTAGCATCTTCATAAAAAATTGCAAATTGCAAAACGGATAGAACTTTCCCGATACCAGTTGGTTCGAGTCTGGACTGGTTCAGTTTTGGATGTCTGTGGCTGTTGCTATTGGGGCTCTCCCTTTTCTCTAGAGCAGGACTGGGCCACCGGGGTAGGAATTCAAGGTGCGAGGGTTGGATTGGCCTTCAAAAGCCTGAGCGGTCGTTCGTGAACCCGCTAATAATTGACTATGACTCGTGAAGCTAATCAAATTGCCAATTTAACTAGTATCACTGACGAATCACTGAATCATTCTTTTTCAACATGCGTGGAAAATACGGAGTTAATCCGCAGACGCGATGAAATTTGCTAATCGTGGGAGCGCCAAACATCTCTGTTAGAGAGTGATTCATTGCTCTGGGACTTGATTGCTTTCATGTGCTGTAATACACTTCCACACCGGCTATTAACCGAAAGTGGAATGCATAATTAAAAATATGGAGCACCTGATAATAACATGGTTAGTTTTTTAGTGTAGAGATTGCTCTTACAGTAGGGAAGATTGAACAATCGTGAAATACACGTTAGGAATGGCACACTGTAAAAAGTTTATCCGTATAAAGATTAAAGTTAACTGCAGTATTTGCTACTCGGATTCATCTTATGTCTATTTGGTATTAATCTTATCTTCGTAGAGATAAGGATAATTCGAGTAGCAAATACTGCAGTTAACTTTAATCTTTATATTGACAAACTTTTACAGTGTATGACTAAACAAGCAGTGTTGCGTGTTTGCCAGTCTTTTCTCTTCGTTTTGTCCTTGTTCTTTGCTTTCCTTTTGCCGTGCTTCTTTTGAATAGCTTACTGTTTCTGTACCCAACGCCTAAACAGAAAACGGCGAGTAATACGGAAATGGCCTACAGTTCTGAAAATCGAAGCAGGACGCCGGGTAGAGAGCGCCAAATAAAACGGTAGTGCGTGTCTGAACCAGGACGTTTTAATCCTAATCCAGTCTTCAGATTCTGCTGGATGCAAACCCACCCTCTCTTGTGGGTCACCGTCAATAGTCTATCTATATGACTTAGTCCAAAACACGCCAGCGATCCTCAGGAAGAAGGAGTAAGCGTGTCCGTACTACTCAAACTCAACGACTCCAGTCGTGCGTCAATCAATCAACGCGATCTTTGTGTGCAGCTGTGACACCAGTTCTGTTTTTCTTCCGCCAGATACCCGGAGAGGCCGGAGATTTTGCAACGGCAAGGATAGATAGTCATCAAGAGTATCATTCTGGGTGATCATAATATTACATACGAAGAGGCCCTCATTAAACTTGACATACCTAAATTATCTGTACGTAGAAATACTCTTTCAAACAAATTTGGAGCTAAGATAACGTGTTGTCTCCAGATGACCCATCTATTCCCCTGTCCCCTCCCGTCTTCCGTGCTTGGGTCCGAGAGGAATACTGGCAAAAAGTTTTCCCCATATCCCGCTAATTCTTCTACCCAATTTTTACGTAGTTTCATTCCATCATTTATTTTGGTAATTTCTTGTAAGTGTATTAGTTAATTTGCTTCTTGTGTTTCTGTGTATTTTGTAAATTTGTATTCCTTTTCTAGCTTTTAGCTATTCGGATTAAACTTGATTGATTGATTGAAGAAGAAAAAAAAGAGTATACCAACCAAGATGTCGGACATAAAATAATTTTTCCTGACTAACAGGTTTCGAGCAACAGCGGAAATAAAAATGAAAGGAAACATGCAACATTTTCGTAAGGATGAACACATGCTGATATTTAAAACTCTAGGACATGATACAGCTAATTATTCAATGATGATTAACTACAGGTTTGTGTGACATATGATTACATATGTGTGACCGTTTAGTATAGTGTTAAGTTTTTTTGTTTTTGTTTTTCTGTTCCGATGCAAACCGAAGTAGCAGTTAACTGTTGACAGTTACGCTTGCCTTTTTTTGTTTATATATATTGATGTGTGTTATATTTTGACGTTGGAACCAGTTAGTTGGCACACGACGCGAGTAAGATTCTTAATGAATAAATGATTTGAAGATCTTGAATGCATTTAGAAGTTCACTGTTTTATGAGCAAAAAAGGGTAGTGAAACATTTGGAGAAGTGTTCTTATAAGTATACCTCCACTGTAGGAACATATCGAAGAGAAAGTCCTGCCATGACATGTCGCAACCCATGAATCCCAACCCACGATCGAGATCGTGAGCCCCTGCTGTAACATTATAGGGGGGTTAAGTTAAGATAACTAATCGTATATCTTGATTCTGCTTTGGTAACAAGCGTAATGTTTTCAGGGCTTGTACGGAAGTATGGAGATTTTTTGCTTGAGTCATTCAGGAAAATTAAGGTGTGATGAAGTCTGCAATTTTTGGTTGGCCGCTTATGGTCAGAGCGACTACGCGAGATCTGAGCAGATACTTTGGAGTTGATACAATGAACCAGATATGATGGTCATGGTTAAAAAGCATACGATTATGATTATGAAGAAAACCGTACTTGCATGCTGTCCAGTGGAGCTTGCGTCAGGTAGTGGGCGTCTTCAGATCGCTGGCTCTCAATTTTCGTGAGAGTCACTCCGAAACAGTACTTTTTTTTTTGGGGGGGGGGGACTCTTCCCTAGCCTTTTGTTGATAAACTCTCCTCCGCCCCTCAGTGCCAGAAGTTGTGTCACCTACTCTTCCATTTTTCTTTAAAATCTTACTTTATCAGTTCTTTTATTTTTGACTATACTTAAGTTGATTTTCTCTTCGATTTTTGTTTTTGTTTACTCAATAGCTTAAGATAATGAATAAGGTTATTGAAGAACATTCAAGTCAGTATTGTAAGAGGAAAACGAGTAGAACCAACAGAAAACAACACACAAATATAGAAAAACGGTCGAGCCCATGCCAAGACGTGCCATTCCGTAATAGGGCACCTCTGATCTGGTAAGTCGTTAAAAAGGTTAAATTTCTTTGCGTTTCTTGTGTATCTATAAGGCATGTACGATGACCCTTGTTTCATTAGCCCTTGGTCAGGAAATACCTGACCTTGGCATCGGTTTGAAAACTATCCTTCTTTCTAGCGGAATATATTCTGGAGGACAGCAAGCAGTATGCATTCTTGTCGAGCGGATTCGTCCCAGTGCCAGGAGTTGACGATGCCCAAGAATTCCAGCTTACGTGTAAAGCAATGAACATAATGGGTCTGACAACCGAAGACATGGGCTGTAAGTACATCATACTATTCCGAACGTTATACCAAGTTCAGGATGCCTGGGAGACGGTTAGAAGTAATGTTTTTAGTGAACTGGAAACATAAGTGCGACTCGACCGGGATTTGAACTCGTCTCCTGCGACTTAGCGGGTCGACGCTTTAACCACATGCGCTATAAATGTGACCTGAGTTCGCAAACCACTAAAGTCGCCAGTTGGAACGGGTTACAGGAGCAGCGATCTTATCACGAGGCAAATTTGATAAAAAGTAGACTCTGCTACGTTCTTGAAGGAAACGAACCGTGATCAGCTATTAGGAAAAAACGTTACATTATATTTTACTATGTCCCTTTTGCTATTCATATTAGTTGCTCCGAGTTCTCGCTTCTGAATTTTCGATTCTCGTACAAATTACCGTTTTTGCTCCTCTGACTTCTCCATTCTCGCTTTTGACAAAAACACCAATTTGGCAGCTGGTCCGCAACCTGGTATACGTGTTTATGCATATTGAACACCCGCACTCTGTTGACCAATCAGGGAGGGGAACGGAGAGAGTAGAATCGAGGATTCACCATCGGAGCAACTTCTCGATTCTGCAGAATCGCGAGCGCTTCCGCGTTCGTTGATTCTGACAAAGACGCAACAAAAGGAGAATTCACTTCATCTGAATAGTCCAAAAACGCGAAACAGGAGAATTCGGATAAAAAACGTAACTATTATTTTGCTAGAGCGTGTAAGGGAGCTATGCACAGCTCCTTCTCGTTCAAAAGCGAGAGGAGTGCATCGGAGTTACATTCTGTAATGTTCGTTTCTGATATCGTAAGTCAGGAACATGGAAGTAAGGATGAGAGTCTAAGATGATAAAGAAACCCTGAACGAATAATTTAACAGCTCTGACTGGAATAAGAGATAAGGAGAAATAGAGATAAAGTCACAAAGGAACTGGCACATAAAATACCACTGAGGGGAAAGTTGAAAATCGAATTTATGATGGTATCTCACCCACCGCTCACCTATTCTCCCTAATCTATCAATCAATCAATCAATCTTCATTATTCGAAAAACATTCCTTACGGTATTAACAAGAAAACGAATATTTGTTCTCTTGTCAAACATAACTGTATACAATTACGCTTTTACATAGTCAAATATTCATAATTACACAAGAACAAGAATTGCAACAAATTAAAGCGCTAAACTTCAGTAATTAACATACAAAATAGGAAAAGAATTTAAAATTTTGCGTTGAAAAAAACTCACAAAGGAGGTGACGAAACTCCTTTCGTACCGCGCATGAATTGCCCGAATGGGAGGAACTGGTTCTGCTGCCATTCTCTGTGGCCTTATGCGGTCGGGAATGTGGGGCGGGGGAAGGATGTGCCGATGGTTGAACTGTGTGTTTAAACTGTGTATTTAATAGATAATATATAAGTATTAAGTGCTTATTGAAAAGACTTTCGCCTGTATATCACGGAAAAACTGGGAAAAATTATTCTAAGCAGTGTTGAATCTTATTTACTGTGAACCTGAACATCCGTGACCTTATAAGGCTGGCATTGTTAGAACAGAGTGCGGCTCGCTTTATGGCCCATCCAGATTTCCAAGTTTTAAGGGAAAACTGTGTTAGTTATTAATTATCTTGTCCTAAAATTCTAGTGTTGATGTGTGTTAGTTGTTTTCCCTTAGGCTAGGATTTTATTAATAATTTTTACAAAAATCAGAATTAGTGAATCGTCGTTTTTTATGCCACTGTATGCTGGTATGTCTGACGCTTTTAAGCAACATGAGGTTTCTTTATATTTGCCAATACAGATTGTATCTTAAGTCCCTTGTTTTCCCAGCCATATTCAGAATTATATCAGCTGTCATGCTGTTTGGTAACATGCAGTTCAAGCAGGATAGGAACTCGGACCAGGCGGTATTGCCGGATAACACCGTTGCCCAGAAAATCTCCCGAGTCCTGGGTCTCCAAGTTGTGGAAATCACGAAAGCATTCCTGAAGCCGAAAATCAAGGTTGGCAGAGACTATGTCACCAAGGCCCAGACTAAAGAACAGGTCAGTATCTAAATTATCTCGGAGTGGCTTATTAAGAAATAGTAGATAAACCCAAGCCGTCCCGCGGGACTTCCTACCAGATGATGTAGTCGGTGAGGAGAAGCGAACGAGATTTCAAAAAATAGTATGCGTCTGTTCAAAATTTCGCAGAGCTTTAAATTAGTTAGATTTTGGTATCAGAATTTGTCTCTAAATGAACTTGGTCTCTTATGAGGTAAGAGGCGTAACAGCCTTATTTCAGCATTATATTTTATATTTAATTTAATTTATGTAAGTCTTCTAAGCGGGACGACTTGACTAGATATGAGACGAATAAACGGCCACACCGTGCCAAACATGTGATGTACTGCCACAATATTCAGTTCGAAACCGAACTTTTTGTACTAGACAACGTCGTTAATCTGGCCGAACTGTCAAAACAAATAAATTTGTTTCAGTGAGACGAAGATTGTGGTTTGAATTAAGATAAATCAGTTCACGATCACGATAAAGAGATACGCTGGATTCGTTCCTGAATTATTTTTTTTTGCTGGACTAGTAGTTCACTCAGAATTCGGCCGAAACCGGAAATTTGGCAGAAGTAAAGCAGGAAGTTTCGGTCAGTATCGTCAAAATAGATATGGCTTATAGAGGTATATCTGAACTTCGTCATGTAAGACGTAAAAAAAGAAGACGTCATGTCTCAGATGTCCCATTTCAAGTCCGGACCGATGAATGTGGGGGGGCGGAAATCATGTGACACGTTTAGAGTGAAGGGATCTGGATGAAACTTGGTAGGAGGAACAAGCACAAGTCCTAGGTTCATCATTGACAGAACACGTGTGGTGGAGTTGGAGGGGGGGGGGGGGTCCGGAATTCCGGTTATGCGGAGTAAAGTTACTTCCAGGTGGGTTAGGACAGTGAAACTTGGCAGGCAAATTAGGGACACGACCAGGTTAACCCAGAAATAGTCAACTTCCCGATCTGACCATCGTGGAGGGAGGGGGAATCCGGAATCTTAAGGTATGTATAACTTCCGAACGGGTGATCGGACCATAATGAAACTCGATATAGGTCAGACGTCTCAGATTTCTCGTTTCAAGTCCGGAGCCGATGAAGGTGGGGGGGGGGGGGGAGGTCGAGGGGGAACCGGAAACCTTGTGACACGCTTGGAGTGTAGCGATCGGAATGGAACTTGGTGGGAGGAACAAGCACAAGCCCTCTGTACATCAGTGACAGAACCGGACCGGATTCAGGCACTGTGGGGAATTAGGGGGGGGGGGATTCCGGTGGTCGCAAGTTTAGGTACTTCCAGACGTGCAAGGACGATGAAACTTGGCTTGAACATTAGGGTCTTGACATGATTGGCTTAGAAATAGTCGGTTCTTTCCCTTACCCGACCATCGTGGGGGAGTGAAGGGAGGGAGAATCCTGATTCTTGAGGCATGTAGGCCTGTAACCTTTGAACGGGTGATCGGATCTTAATGAAACTTGATATTTCCAAAGACCTCATGTCTCAAATGCCCTATATGAAGTCCGGATGTAATCCGATGAATGTTGGGGGGGGGAGAGGTAGAGGGGAGAACCGGAAATCTTGTGACACGCTTAGAGTCTAGCGATTAGGATGAAACTTGGTTGGAAGAAGAAGCACAAGCCCTAGATACATCAGTGACAGATCCGGACCGGGTTCGAGCACTGTGGGGGGAGTTGGAGGGTGGTCCGGTATTCCGGTGATCGCAAATTAAGGATGTGCTAGCATGATCAAACTTGGTTTGGAGATTAGACGCTTGACAATATATACATTTTCGAGTCCATGTTCATTTTTGCCTCAAGGGTTTTGCTTACAATGAATTCCTTATAGTACACACAGTACTTTTGAATAGTATATACATTTTCGTTATTGAC
>JAKZAP010000006.1:21828903-21842214 GCA_023053575.1 Branchinecta lynchi | reverse complement strand
ACGTACCGTTTATCATTAAATTCACGTGAAAACGCTTTCTTTTTAAGGGTTTTACACCCTAAATGAGGATAGGCAAGGGGGTGGGGACCTGGAGGGGTGGGATTCCGGGAACGAGGGACGCCTGTTGCCGGTTCCAAAAGTGATTCCGGTCGGTCAAGCGCACATGCCGGTATGGAATTTATGCCGTGATCGCAGAGAAATTCATCAGTGGGAGAGGAAGCCGAAACGGCGGTAGCGGAGGAGGGCGACTCGGTTGAAAAAAGGGAACACTAACACTGGGAGAATCGCTAAGGGGAGCAAACCGATTTCGTGATGCGTAAGGCTGGTAAAAATCGTCGGGCCTCACTGTGGAATTTTGCTGCAGTGGCGAAGTAAGTCGAACTTCATTTGTTTGGCGACTATTTTGACTAGAACAATGATTATCTGCAAGAATGTCAACGGCGGATATTCGATTGGGGCTAAAACTTGTATTACGGGGTAAAAAAACATGTAAAAATCGGCATTTGCGATAAAAACATCGCCCGCTAGCGTACTTGGAACAAACTCTCGCTTTACTTGCAACATGAGCAAACTTGCAAGCGGGACCACGATTACATTTACCAGTAGCGAAAAATTTGCAAGCAACGTCTTTACTTGCAACATGAGCTTTACTTGCAACATGAGCTTTACTTGCAACATGAGCTTTACTTGCAACTCTCGCTTTACTTGCAACATGAGCAAACTTGCGCAAACATTTCTCATAGCGTAACTTCATTTAAGAAATTTTAATATAAAAGTTGTAAAGCAGGGCATGCTAGCTGACTGAAAACAATTTTATACGCCTCAACAACGCTTTGACGACGGATTAAATAGCTGGCTTTCCGACAGCACCCGCGGCAAAGAGATAGCGTTTTGAACTAGTTATGAAACTTTCACCTCCACGCCAAAAGCTTTTTCATCAAAGCTAATAAACAGCCTACCATCTACTGAATCTTTTCAATTATGTATCTTATTCACTTTCCAAACATATTAACGCAGTGTCAACACTGATGCTAAATTTTCGGCCTGGTAAATGATCGCCAGATCTGATTTTCGGTTACGCCCTGACAGGATCCTTTCCAAGGAAGAACGAGATTTTGCCGGATTAAGTTTTGAGCTGACTTAAATTAAGTAATCTTAGAACGCGAAGATTATTAGATATAGAACGACAAGGAAAATATCCTACAAAAAGTACGAACAGCGTCTTATGAATTGTGTCCAGCCACGCGTCACCGGGCAAACGCAAATGCTTGGTGGTCTACTGATCACAACCTGAGCCGGTTTGCCGGAAATGCAATCGAAACATCCAAAATTTTATTTATCCATCACATACCATCTTAGAGGGATAACTGGCAGATCAACAAAACCCTCATAAATCTCGTTTCTTCATTTTTTGCATTCAATGGTCAGCTTGGCTTCAGACCTTATCTTTAACCTGAGAGACGGGTACACTGTAAACAAAAATCTTGCAGTATTTGCTGGGATTAATCTTGTCTCTACTGAGACGAGATTATCTCTAATTCGGATTAATCTTGTCTCAGTAGAGTAGAGTCTCAGTAGAGACAAGACTCAGTGGAGACAAGACGCAGTAGAGACAAGATTAGCAAATACTACAGTTAACTTTAATCCTTACTCGGAGAAACCTTTTCCAGTGTATTGACAGACTGTACTTTTCTCTTTTACTCTATCTGTACTCTTGTCAGATTTTCGTGTCTTTGTAATACTTCGCAAAAGCCAGCTACAAACACATTTGTTTAACTCTTTCTGTCCAAAAACAACAGATATGATCCGTACACTGTCAGAGGTTTCATAACAGATAACACAAGGATGCGCACTTTCAACAGACAACAATTGGGATGTAATCTGCTGTAATTCTGAAAACTTTATGCATTAAATGTTACGCATAGCAAGCATTGCCAGGAAGAGCCGACAAACCGCCAAAAAAGCATCTGCTGAATATTCAGACATCATGACGACAAACAAAAAAGTCAACAGATGATTTTTCGACATTTTCTGGCTCTTCGGCAATGCCTGTTATGCATAATATGTGACGCGCAACGTTTTCAAAATCACAACAGATTACATCCCAAGTGTTATGGAGACGTCTTTACATTCCGGCTCCCTAATTTCCTATTTATTTATTTCAGATTTATCTGTTCCCCTGTCGCGTCCTTTTCCTTAGTACTGTTTAATAGTTAACTAGTAACCCCTTTCATTCCGGCACGGCGCCATAAAAGATCACCTTCGCTACCGAAACGATCGCTTGAGCGATCATTTCATTGATTTCGGGCAGTCGTGATTTGGATCTCACCCC
Source organism: Branchinecta lynchi (assembly GCA_023053575.1). NCBI lineage: Eukaryota > Metazoa > Arthropoda > Branchiopoda > Anostraca > Branchinectidae > Branchinecta > Branchinecta lynchi. The sequence goes on along the minus strand of JAKZAP010000006.1, from coordinate 21,839,882 downwards.
GTCGTGTCATTAGACTATAGTAAGTTATAATTTATCGTTCATATTTTGTTTTAGGCCTAAGATGTGTATTAAAATGACAATGTTCTAAACTCCGTCCTTTGGCTGGGTTAGTCTCGAGGCTTAGCAATGGTCTGGCGACCTATCTGTCCGGTTTAGCCCTTGGAGGGATTCGGGCCTGAACCGAGATTGAGGTAGCGGATATGAATTTACCGCGTCCGGAATTTTATCTTTGGCTGCGTTTGTGGAATTGGTGTAGGCCTACCATTCGGAATGCCATCCTGACCCGGCTTCAATACCATTACGGCCTACACCTCAGAGATTACGTTATTTTTATATATTATTTCGCCCATCTATTACATATAGTTGGTTCGCTGTATAACATAAACGTTAAGTCATAACATTGGTGTCGAGAAGTGCTTCTTTTTTTTTGGTTCAGGCTCAAAATCCCCCCCCCCCCCTCCCTACCTTCTTCTTATTCGTCAGTTTCTTTCTTTCTTTTTGCTCTATCTTATTTATGGAAATTTTGAGAGTTAGGTTAGTTCAGTAAAAACAGAATTTAGCGTGTGATTTTGTTTCCGTTGAGTAGCTTCTTGGTAGGCTGTGCTCTTCGTTGAAAGGTTGGATTCGTTCTCCCTGTTTCTGTCCGAGAGTGGGACTCCTGCTGTTCGATTTAATTTTTTTTTTCAGAGTTTTGACAGTTAATGCTCATAAAGTTTTGACAGTTATTGCCAATAGTATGCGAATAACTTCTCACCCCCCCCCCCCACTCGATTTATTGCGATTTTTTTTTTATCTTTTTGACACGGTCTCATTTCGAGGCCCAGTCTCAGCAGTGAGACAATTAATAAAATTAAAGAATTTATTATTCCCGCCCAAAAAAAAAAAAAAAAAAAAAAAAAAAAAAAAAAAAAAAAATTGACAGTAGGTGTTCATGCCCCCCCCCCCCCCCCCCCGGCCTTCAAACATTTTATGGTTTAAGGTGTTGCCCGAGAAAGTTGCAAATTTTTCGTCGGCTTTATTTTGGATTGTTTTTTTTTCTGTTGGTCCATGTCGATATGATATTTGTTTAGTCCCACGTTATTAGGATTGCTTAGGCCTCACAGAAGTAAAAATTTCCGTATTTGTTTGGTATTTATTAGGGTCGCCATTTTTGGGTGTAGTTCCCTGTATAGACACTGGCGCTAGTATCAAGTCGGACATGCGTATTCCACGGTGACATTATTATGCAGGTTACTTGGTAGTTGAAAAATGAGTTTCGGCTTCGTTGGGGGTGGATAGGTCCCGCTGTGGATATATTCGAATTGGTACGCTAGGCGGCTTTTATAGGATAGGGCGCGGAACTTGTTAGGTGTTCCGGTCGTTCGTAAGTTTTGGTTGTGAATGTGAATGGTGTGTTATATTAGGATTAGGCTAGAGTTTCATTATAATGAAATATTGAGATTAGGCCGTAGGCCCGCGTGGTTATGTGTTAGCGCTTCGGTTGGTTGTGATTTTTTTTTCTAGGATTAAAAAGTTAGTTCCCTTTGCCCCCCCCCCACCCAAATATTTATTTTTTGATTGCAGGTTTGGTCGTGTACAAAGTTACTGTGGTCATTCCAGCCACTTCCCCCCCCCCCTTCTTTTTACGATCTAGTAGTTTATCTTAGAGAGCTTCTTTTGCTATTAGGCTAGTTGTATATAATAGGCTAGTTTCCCCTCCCTTTGAGAAACTTCGTTGGTTGTAGGCCTCGCCACAATTATGGTACACGACCCTGCCCTGAATATTTTGAGTGTTATAGTTGGCAGCCCCCCCCCCCATCATTATTAGTTAAGAAGGTTAGTTTGGTGTGTGCAGGCTTATAAGCCCTTAGTATTCGGTACGGGGTTCGGTTCTCTTTTGTTTGTTATTTTTCGTTTGTTAGGCCTAGCCCATACATATAGTCAGGTCACGATTGCGTTTAGGATTGTTCGTGTCATAGGTTATTGGTCAGAAATTTTTTTTTGTATATGAATTGAACGTCTCTTTAGGTTCGTTATGAATTGCCGCTTAGCGTCTGATAATTATGGGTTTTGTTAGCCACTGTTTATTGGTAGGATATATTCTGAAAAATTAAAGGATTTTTTTTTAACCCTCTTTCCTTTCTTTCATTTTCCATTATTTCCTCTTGTTTTTTTTTCTCTGTCTGCAGGTTTGCCAGATCATTGCCATGTGCCTGAGGCTACGCCTAGCCAATCTTCTCATATTTAGTCGTACCTTTTGGTCCGATTCCCATTGTTTTTTTTAGTGTGTTTTTTTTTCTTCCTTTTTTTTCTTTTTCTTCACTTTTTTTGGAATTTGGAAAGAAATAATGGATGATCCAGACTTGATTGATTTTGACGGGAATGAAGTATATTTTTATGGTCATGTTCCGGAGGTACATCACTCGTATTACGATCAACCTATGGATCTAGATTATCCACCGGTTATGGAGAGTCTTTTGGTTGATACTGCGTATTGTCAACCCACGTACGCTTCTATGGAAGCTCCTGCGGTAAATATTGTTCATGAAAATGGACAACGGCGCTTTTCATCGCAGCGCGGGTCCGGTTGCTTCAATCTTTACCCATTACCCCGAAGGTCTACGCCAACGCCACCGTGTGAATTGCCTTCTGATGAGACGCTCACTCGGGCTGAGAATGCGGTTCGGTCACGCGCGGCATTTTCCCCTCCACACCCTTCCGCCTCCAGTGAGTGTGTAATCAACATGCAGTCTTCAATGACGTTGCCTGATATTGGGTCCCAACCCCCCTTATCCAATCCTTTAGCCCATTTTCCACACGCCCTCCCACGGCAGTATGTAAATCCCCCGCATGTTTCTTTCGCCAAGAGTACGTACGATGGTATTGGTGATAGTATGATGCCGCCATCAGGTACCATGCACCCTGTCCCTCCCCTTACCTCAAACCCTCCCCACGGTTCGTCACAGGCTGTCCCAAATGTCGATCGTCGAAGGCCTTATCGAATCCCTAATCCCCAGCCCACTGGCCACGGTGTGAGTGGCGGTATGCCCTTCCAACCCCCGTCCCAATCCACTTATCCCCAAGGTTTCGCGTCCCAATCCACATATCCCCAAGGCTTCGCGTCCCAACCTGCGTATCCCCAAGGTTTCGCGTACCAACCCGTGTACCCCCAAGGTTTCGCGTCCCAATCCACATATCCCCAAGGCTTCGCGTCCCAACCTGCGTATCCCCAAGGTTTCGCGTACCAACCCGTGTATCCCCAAGGTTTCTCGTCCCGTTCCGCGTATCCCCAGGGTTCCGCGTCCCAATCCGTGAATCCACAAGGTTTCGCGTTCCCCGCGCATCAGGGATTCGTTAACGCTGGTTCGGCCGATTCCATGTTGGCCAAGGTTCGACTTCGTTTGGAGGTCTCAAAAGAAATCCCCTTGTTTGACGGTGAAGGTGATCCGATTTCGTGGATGGAACAGTCTCGCTCGAAACTTGCGTTTGCGGATGTTACGGAGTGGAGGGAGCAGTTGTTGATTTTGGAAAGCCGGTTGCTCCCACCCATGATCGTTTGGTGCCGAAATTTGCCTTCAGGTTATAAGGCATCATGGGAAACGTTTGAGTCTGCTTTGAGGTCCAGGTGTTCCGGTCGCGAGTCAGACCTTCGTCTAGTGGAGGAGCGCATAGTTTATACCCCAGAGATTATGTCGCCTGATGCGTATGGCCAGATTGTTCAGAAATCTGTCGATTTGAAGTATGGTTATTCCGCTTTGGACGCACATAAGCCAGAAGTAATTCGAGTTTACGTGGCTGAGTTTGTGCGTGGTCTTCCCGTGCCTTACTACGACGAGTTTCAAAGGCAGAAATTTCAGTCGCTTTCACAGTGTGTTGAGTTCCTCAGAATTGTTCGGACTCGTCGTGCCAGGCGCGAATTCCACGAAATGGCTCTGGGTGGATCACCGAAGGTCTATGCCGTGCAAGCAAAGCCGGAGCCTTCGGCTGATCTACCCGAGAAACCATCTTTTGAATCTACTCCTCGTATGTCTCCCCCGGTTCACGCGAAGTGGGGCGAATCTGGCTTAAATGCCAGTCGGTTCAGCCAAAATCGGAATTATAATCGCCCTCTTGGTCAGCAGGCTAGGGGTGGAAATGGTAACGCGTGTAATCAGCGCCGAACCGACCAACGTTTTGGAGCCCCTCCTGTTTGTCGGTATTGTTTGAGAGTGGGTCACATTGATTATTGGTGTCCTGACCAAGCGAAAGATAGAGCCCAGTCTGGTCAGAATCATTTAAACGACGAGGGTCACCGTCCTTTAGGGGTGGACGGCGTGACCAGCAGTGTAAGGACCCCTGCCCAACCAGCGATGAATCCGAATCAGCAGTAGAGTGTGTTACCCAGAAAATGAGTCCTTGTTTGGTTTGCGCCTTGCGTCACGGGTCGTCTCTGTCTTTTGTTGATATGGTGTGTGGTTCCCATAGTTTTTCTGCCTTGTATGATACCGGTGCTGAATGCAATTTAATCGATGAAGATGGTCTGAAGAAAGTGGATGTATCCCATATTATTAAGTGTAATAGTAATTCGTCTGGTGCTTCCACGCTATCTGGTCCAATGGCTGTGAAAGGGGAAGTTACCCTTTCTTTTGAAATTTTGGGTCGATCTTTCGTTGAAAAATTCCTTATCGTACCACGGCTGTGTTACCCGGCTCTGATCGGTCGTCCATTTATTCGGAAATCGGCGCTTATGTTCGACCCTACCACAGACGAGTTTTGGTTCAAAGAGATTGCCCAAAAGGATGATAGTGAATATACGAACCCTTCGAATGACAGCGAGCCTACGCATGCACATTTGGCCGATTTCGTCTCAGACCCTTTGATAAATCTTGTCGGACTGGAAGATGGCGCGGTTCCAGTTCCAGAGATTCCAGAAAGCATCCTTCTGAAACCGGCTTACGCGTGTTCTTCCATCAAGCCAGGTTTTGGAAGGTGGATTCAGTGCGAGGTTGTTGGAGGTTCAGCACAGTTTTTGTTTGTTGAGGGATCGCCTTCTTTGTCTGAGCGAAATATCCTGATTTCCCCTCAGTGTGTAAAGGTGATTGGTGGTTGCGTAACCATATGGGCTGTAAATACGAATGAACCTATTGATGGTGCCCCGTGTGTAAATGTCCGTGCGTCAGATATGTCCCTTGTCTGTTGTGAAGCAGATCCAGTCCAAGCTGATGTGAGTGAGGTTATTGATGCGTTGGTGGAGCCCAGTCCACCCATCGTTGGCAGTGTTCGATTTGGTTGGAAGGACGTGGATAAGGCCACCTTTATGACGTTTTTCAAATTAGACCATATCGAGTCTAAGAATCGGAACCCTATTGAAGATTTATTGTGGGAATTCTGCGATATTTTTGCACGGTCAGATGATGATTTGGGTGATTGCGGTGTGGTCACTCACAGGATTGAAACGGATGGTCACCCCCCAATTAGACAGCGCCCTTATAGGGTACCGGCTCACCTGATTGGAGAATTAAAGACCCGGATTGAAGCTATGCTACGGCAAGGAGTTTTGGTCGAAAGCTCGAGCCCTTGGGCCTCTCCAGTTAGTCTGGTGAGAAAGAAGGACTCAAGCTTTAGACTTGTAAACGACTATCGAAAACTTAACAAAATAACCAAGTTTGATAGCTATGCCTTGCCTCGCATAGACGATATCCTAGATAAAATGAAGGGGTTCAAAGTATTTTCCAAAATGGACCTGGTACAAGGCTTCCTCCAGATTCACGTGGAGCCTTCACACCAGGAAAAGACGGCTATTACGACACCCTTTGGACTGTTTGAATACCAAAGAATGGGATTTGGTCTATCGAATGCCCCGGCTTCGTGTGAAAGGATGATTGAGACAGTTCTTCGTGATATGCTGGGTTTGAATGTGTTTGTATTGCTTGATGATACCGGTGTGGGCACGATCGATTTTTCGAGCCATATCGATGTTTTGCGCGGCGTGTTCTTCAGATTTAGGGGTAACAACCTTAAACTGAAGCCTTCGAAATCGGAATTTTGCGTTCCCTCGTTGACGTTTCTTGGTCACGTGATTTCAGCCAGAGGTATCGAGCCGGATCCGGATAAGCTTCAGGCGGTTCGTTTGCTCCGTTATCCAAGGAACATTTCCGAGCTCCGTTCGAGCCTTGCGCTACTTAGCTACTTCAGGAAGTTTATTCCTGACTTCGCCAAAACAGCTAAGCCGTTGTCCGATCTAACGAAAAAGGGGAGAGTTTTCACCTTTGGAGACCCACAGCTGGTTGCATTTGAGTCCCTTCGGAACGCGTTGATGTCCCAGCCGATCCTTGCATACCCGGATTTCAACGGATCTCCGTTCATTCTTACAACGGATGCATCGAATCATGCTATTGGTGCTTGTCTTTCACAAGTTCAGGATGGATCTGAACGTGTTATTGCATATGCTAGTCGTGTTTTGAATGACACTGAACAGAAGTACGCCACAACAATGCGTGAGGCACTTGCATTCTGGGAATTCTGTCGAAAATACAGGCATTATTTATTGCCGAAGCCTTTCATCGTGCGGACTGATCATCTGGCATTGAAAGCGCTTCCATTTATGGATTCCCCAAACGGCAAGCTGGCCCGAATTTGTCTTGAACTGCAAGAATACAAGTTCCAGGTTGAATACAAGCCAGGAAAGGAGAATTTTGTTGATGCGTTGTCACGATTGGTTGATATCCCGGACAGTGGCCCTACCCTTGTCAATGTGTTGTCTTTATCGGAGCGCCATGACCTGTTTTCTGTACATGAGCTGAAATGTGCTCAGAAAACTGATCCCTTTTGTTCAGAGGTGTTTGCTCGCCTTGCCAGAAAGGTTGAGTTCTCCAAGGATTTCGCTTTATATGAACGGTCGATTGAGTCCTTTTGTATTGAAAATGGTGTTGTTTGTTTCCTCTTCTCTCCAGCGGGTTCTTATCGTGATTCGGTTTCCGTAGTCCCAGTGATTCCGGACAGTTTAGTCCCGCGGTTTCTCGATTTTCACCATATGGCGCGGCAAGCTGGACATATCGGCATTGGGAAGATGATGAAAAAGATTCGGTCTACGGCATATTTCCCGTCAATGTACAGTCGAACGAAACTTCACGTTTCCAGGTGCATTGATTGTTTGAAACGGAAACCTCCAAATAGAACCCCTTCGGCCCCTCTGGGTACGGTACCGGTTGCGTCGGGCCCTATGAATTTAGTATCCCTGGATATTGTGGGACCCCTACCCCAAACCAAATTCGGTAATAACGTGATTTTGACTGCGCGTTGCCATTTTACCAAATTTGTGTTCCTCCTTCCCCTCCCGGACCAGAAAGCGGAAACGGTGGCGAAAGCGTTGGTGGAGAAACTCTTCATGGTCCATGGAATACCCAACCGAGTTCTCACTGATAACGGGTCAAACTTCTGCTCAAAATTGATGGCAGAAGTCCACCGATTGCTCGGTATATCGCATGTTACGACGAGCCCGTACAACCCAAAATGTAATGGATTGATTGAAAGGGTCCATAGAACCCTGAAAGACGCGCTCTCGCAGCTTGTATCGGCCGCGAGGAATGATTGGGACGAGCATCTACCGTATGTTCAGTATGGGCTCAACACGGCCCATAACGAGGCGACCCTTGAAACGCCTTTCTTTGCGATGTACCTCCGTGACCCGTCTTGTCCGTTTCCGAATATTTGTTTGAATTCCAGTATTTACGAAAACGTGCAGTGTTATGTGTCTGATATGTTGGGATGTATGAAAACCGCGCATGGGGTATTGTCTGAGCGAATTTCGTTTTCGAAAGAAAAACAGAAGTTGTCGTCGCCGGGTAGTCGTTTCGAGCCTTTCGTTCCAGGTGATATTGTATTTTTGAGAACCCCTCCAGCACCTGGACCAGGCTCGAAACTGAATAAGGAACGATTCGGAGGCCCTTATCGGGTTATCAGATCTTTAAATGAGGGCCTGAATTATGAGATTCAGCAATCGGGATCGAAATTGCAGATCGTACACTTCAATAGGCTAGTAGCCAGCCGATTGAGGTCCCCATGGGTTTCGGAAGCAGCAACCTCCCCCATGCCTGTGACTGCGCCACTACCTGACATTACAAGAGATGAGACTGCCACTGCTTACCCCACGACAACCGAGTATCTCAGGCGTGTAGCTGATGAGTGTGCTTACAACACGCTACACGACAATCTTTCGCGGCGGGTTACTTTTCTCGATGGGATCACCCCACCCCAACCCTATTTTGCTCAAACAGATACTTGGTCGACAAGCGAATTCGGTTTAATGGTGCCGGGCTTACCACCCGAGCAAATTCGAATTTTGCAGGTTCCCGTGGACCCACCCTGGGGTGGAGCATTGGCCAGACCTGTTTCGGAGCCCTTCACTACCGGCGGGGAGTGTACTGCTGCAAGTCAAAGCCGCGGCAGCACACCAGAGGCCATTATCGTAATTCCCCTTGCTGACGCCACCCAAGCTACACTATCTGCCAATGAGTGTTGCATAACTCAAAGTTACGAGCCAAGACCAAACCAATCCGGTGACTACTCTCGTTCAGTCTATCATCATAGCAGCAGCAGCTCTGTACACTCCCGCGCGGCCACGTCTCTCTCCAGTCAAGTCGACATTGAAACTTCCGGCGGCACCGAATATCATCCACTACCGGCAACCTTATCCCTACCCACCTATCAGCAACAAGCCCAGTCCCCAGCTTTTCCGGCTACTTCTTCATGCTCTCAGCCACCTTCTACATCAGCTTCAACACCAGCCCATTGTAACAGCTCTAGTCTACAGTCTCCGTCTGCCCTTCTCCCACCCAGAACAGGCCAAGCCCTTTCTTCTGCAAATTTGCCATCAACGACACTACACCCCACCACATCCACTCCAGTAACTACCGAATGTATTACTTCTTCATGCTCTCAGCTACCTTCTACATCAGCTTCAACACCAGCCCATTGTAACAGCTCTAGTCTGCAGTCTCCGTCTGCCCTTCTCCCACCCAGAACAGGCCAAGCCCTTACTCCTGCAAATTTGCCATCAACGACACTACACCCCACACCATCCACTCCAGTAATTACCGAATGTAGAACAATGTCTGTCAGAAGGTTCAACTCTATTACCAGTCGTTGGTTTTACCAACTTGCTTTCGTCAGTGATGAGCGGTTCAGTCCTTTGGGCCCTGTCGGATCATCACCAGCCCTCGATAGACCATCATCAATCCTACACCACCTAACTGAAAGCGTCTCTTCAACCAACACAACTACCCCCATCCCTACCACCTCCTCTATGGCTGCGATAACTCCACTTTCTGCCAGCGACGCCGTAGTTCTTCGTCGCTCGTCGCGAACATCCAAACCCCCACTTCGATACCAGTCAGTGGACTTCAGGCTAGGCGCCAGAACGCATCAGTCCACCACCTACCCCTCCAGCAGTTCGGACGAACTGGACTGATCCAGCACCGGCGTCGTCATCCAAAACTGCATGCGCCAAATCTTATGGTTAAGTTATTATGTCTATTTATATGTTCTATGTTCTCCCCCTTTTGAAGCAATTTATACCCAGCACATTTATTGGCTTCAAGTTAAGTAAATTTAATTCTAGTGTCTTGTCTTTCTTTTTCACAAAGGTAGTGGAGGTAAACTTTTCTGGGCAATAGCCGGAATTGAAATTATTATCATAATAATTAGAACTATCTTCTCATCTTTTTTTTTTTGTCTTCATATTCACGTTTCCCGACATACCTTCCACGAGTGTAGCATACGGACAAAATATCCAATAAAAAAAAAAAAAAAAAAACAAAAAAAAAAAAAAAAAAAAAAAAAAAAATTATCCCCCTCCTTTTAAGATAATTTGGGAGGTGTAGTTTGTTTAATTTCTGGCCTTATAATAAGAAAAATTGGAAATTTATTTTTGATATAGTGATTGGTCCACTTAAAAAGAGGCGAGAGAGAGAGGCCCCCTGAAGATGTCGGGTTGAGGCCCGGGTGCCGATCCTCAGATAAACCTGTTCCTAAGGCTGGGAGTGCCCATGTTATGCCCATACAATTTTAGATGTATTTAAAGGCACTCCTGTAACCCACTTGGGAGCCGGGTGCATGGAATATTTGGGGGAGTAGTTGGATGATAAACAGGTTTCCGATAGCCGGTAGTAACCATTAAAGCTTACTTGTGTAACCTTTAGGGGCTGGTTTCGGTGAATATCCCAACTGCAAGGCGCTCTTGGGAGAAATCGTGGGCCAATCATTCAATAATTGATGAGTGATAGTGATTGTGAAGGAATTTTGAAATTTTAAGGTCGAAATTAAGGTTAAAATTTTGGGATGTTTTGTACCCTATGCTACACTCTCCCCAAAGGAGGGAGGTGTGTTATGGAGACGTCTTTACATTCCGGCTCCCTAATTTCCTATTTATTTATTTCAGATTTATCTGTTCCCCTGTCGCGTCCTTTTCCTTAGTACTGTTTAATAGTTAACTAGTAACCCCTTTCATTCCGGCACGGCGCCATAAAAGATCACCTTCGCTACCGAAACGATCGCTTGAGCGATCATTTCATTGATTTCGGGCAGTCGTGATTTGGATCTCACCCCGTCGTGTCATTAGACTATAGTAAGTTATAATTTATCGTTCATATTTTGTTTTAGGCCTAAGATGTGTATTAAAATGACAATGTTCTAAACTCCGTCCTTTGGCTGGGTTAGTCTCGAGGCTTAGCAATGGTCTGGCGACCTATCTGTCCGGTTTAGCCCTTGGAGGGATTCGGGCCTGAACCGAGATTGAGGTAGCGGATATGAATTTACCGCGTCCGGAATTTTATCTTTGGCTGCGTTTGTGGAATTGGTGTAGGCCTACCATTCGGAATGCCATCCTGACCCGGCTTCAATACCATTACGGCCTACACCTCAGAGATTACGTTATTTTTATATATTATTTCGCCCATCTATTACATATAGTTGGTTCGCTGTATAACATAAACGTTAAGTCATAACACAAGTGTTGTCTGTTG
>JAKZAP010000006.1:21799478-21828803 GCA_023053575.1 Branchinecta lynchi | reverse complement strand
ACTTTTGAGTAGTATATACATTTTCGTTATTGACAAGTGGGCGTGTTTCTGATCAAAGGATACACTTTTGTAATCCGCTAGGGCCCATGGTTATTTGCACCTCAAGGGTTTTGCTTACATATGAATCCCTAACTAACTTCAACTGCAGATCTTCATCGTAAAGTGAAGAAAATCTGAAGAACAGATACTACAGCAAATGGTTAACTTAATCCTTTTTTTATCACCCTTTGTTCACATCACAGAAACGTGTTTTTAAGTGACCATTGATTTTGCACCTAACTATAATACCAACCGACCGATCACACTGACACGGCGACTCTCCATTGACATCCCAGGACGAAAACTTGAATACATGCTAGCAAGCTTACAAGTGCCATATGAGTTTATAGCTCTTGTTTACTTTTTGATCCAACCCGCATGCAACCCCCCCCCCCCCCCCCCCCGAAATAAATTCCTGGATACGGACGTGAAGCAACGCCATACATTCTCGACACTTTGTGGTTGTACTCCGTGGGTTACTTTTAGAAATCAAGAAATGTAGGCATACATATTTTAAATGAGAGATAAGTGGATTTGACTCGAAACTCGTGTTCTATATATACATACATGTCTCCTCATTATCGACGACCGATTATTAAAGTAATTATTCAAAGCCAGTCCAGGCAACTATAAGTCGAGCCATTATTGGTTTTGCACAGATACTGGTTCGAGGTGGCTCTTGTCCAGCGTAGAAGTAACGAAAATGGATGATTGGGTATTGTGTGTAGTTGCACGATGCTTAATGGGGTATTTAAGTTATCGTTGATACCCTGTTTTTGAGCAGTGAGTGCAGCTGAGCGAAGGTTAATGAGTATATCACTATCTGCCTTAAGTTTTTAGCAGCTGCACTTACGAAGGCGTCGAGATAAGTATTTTGGATTCAGTCGTCGAGCGGGACGTTCTTGCAAGCAGCAGAAAGCGCAATTTTGACAGCTGTCAGCTGTATGATTTACACATACTCTGTAGCATACTTTAAAACATTTTCGGTTCTTAGTGCCACTGGTGGCAAAACTGTGAGGGAAACAAAAACGAATATTTGTCGCGAAATTTTGACCTGGGGCCACCAGGGCATGTGCTAAATCTTAGCCCGTTGGGCCTTCTGTGTATTATTAAGCGTGAAATAACATGGACCTTTTCCGTTAGTGATGACACTAACGCGATAAAACTTCAGTTTAACTTATAAATTTTTTTTTATAAAGCTACTTTACCATCAGACAAAGAAAGCTAAAAGGAAATTTAAAGGCTGCTCTCATGCCCGAGGTATGACCGATGACTCTGGAATATATGAGAACACATTTGACGTTAGTGTCATGTTCGAATGTATGCAATTACATATGCATATCATCTCGACCGCGGATTCCTCTTTGTTGTATTTGCCGCGTCATTGCATTCATATTTCTGACTGGCGCCAGAATGCTTTATATGTGGACAGTATTGTGTTTAAGATTTCTGTTCCGATACAGGGCTCACCTTGAGAGATATATAGGAAGCTTCTTGGGAGAAGGAGCCTCGCATTTTCCGTTGTAGGTGCACCCGCATTACCGTACTTCGGATTGTTGCCTTTATCGGGCAAAAATCTATAGTGGATTTCAATTCTTTCTGATGTCTTTGCCTAGTTTATATTTATTTTGTTTTTCTTGTTTTGCGGTACATGATATTGTCAAACATTACGTGCAGTGCTCTCTGGCACTTCCAGCTTCAGTTGCCATTTACCGATCACTTTTCGATCGGTCGGTCAGGCCACTGTTCTCGAGTTAGGGTACTTCCAGAAGTGCTAGGACAATGAAACTTGTCAGGTATATTTGAAAACCGATCAAACCAATTTGGAAATAGTAACTTCCGCGATCCGACCACCGTGGGGGAGTGAAGGGAGGGGGAATCCAGAATATTGATATTTTGTTCTTTGGAAATTTTTGATATTTTTGAAACTTGATAATTGGAAAGACGTCATGTCTCAGATTTCACACTTCAAGTCCGGAATCGATCCGATGACCTTTGAGGGAGTTGGGGGGGGGGGACCATGTGACATGTTCAGAGTCAACGGATCGGGATGAAACTTAAGTAAGAACCTGCACAAACCCTAGATACATAGTTAACAAGACCGGATCGGATCCGAGCACTGTGGGGGGAGCTGGAGAGAGGGTTCGGAAATTCCAGTGATCCCGAGTTAAGATGCTTACACATGTAGGACGATAAAACTTGACAGGCATATCGGGGACTCGACAGTTTTTTACTTAATGTCGTTTCTCCGATTTGACCATCGTGGCGGGAGTGGAGGGAAGGGGAATCCGGAATCTTCAGGTGTGTCCAACTTTTGAACGGGTGATCGGGTTATAATGAAACTTGACATTCGGAAAGAACTCATGCCTCAGATGTCCCATTTTAAGTGCGGACAGGTTCCGACCAATGTGGGAGGGGGGCGGAAATGTTTTGACACGCTTAGAGTGTAGCGATTGGGATGACACTTGGAGGGAAGAACAAGCATAAGCCCTAGATACATCAGTGATAGAACCGGACTTGATTCGGACACTCTTGGGGGAGTTCGAGGATCGGACACTCTTGGGGGAGTTCGAGGGGGTGGGTCTGGAATTCAGTTGATCGTGATTTAAGCTACTTCCAGATGAGCTAGGACGATGAAACTTGGCTTGAACGTTAGAGATTTCGCAAGATTGGCTTAGAAATTGTCACCTCCCAGATCCGACCATCCCTTAAAGTACTCATCTTAACCGCGGAGCACAAAAAAATACTTTAAGCAAAATCTAGATTTTCCTGAACCCACGAGCATGGTAGTTTTTGCCTCGAAGGTTTTGCTTAGAAATGAATTGCGCATCTTAACCGAAAAGTAAAAAGAATACTTTTGACCAAACCATTTATATTCATGATCCTAAAGGGCCCAGGATCATTTTTGCCTGATGGGTTTAATTACAGATGAATTCTAGCGCCCTTAAAGTGCGCATCATCGCATTGCAAAAATAAAATTTCACCAAATATTCTCGGGATTTCCGAGGGTCCACCATCATTCTTATCTCAAGGATTTTGCTTACAAATGATCACAACAAACCCACGAATTGGCAAATTCCTACTTTCATCCTCTTACCCAGCCTTGTAAGTGCCATATGAGCTTCTAGCTCTTGTTTTTATTCTCGTAGAGTCTTTTTCTATTTGTTACCTTCTGGCCTAGACACCTCTTCTTCTCGATGACGTTAATATTTTTTAAACATTTAAAAGAATAACACTAGGCTACTCTTTCTTTCTTTTTAGTACTCTTACTTTTCTACTCTTTCTAAACTAAACAAATACAAATTTCTCTCCTACAAATTATAATCTTTAATTCTTTCAGAGTACAATTTAAACCATTCTATATTCTTTAATTTTCTTTCAGTTTATGTAACATAAGCTTATGTAAATGCAACATAAGCTACATCTTATTCTGAAACAGATCCAATGTTTAAACTATTGTTCTAATTCTCTTTTCAATGTTGTTGTCTTCATATGGATCAGTTTGGTGAATAAATAATGTCTTTCTTTTGTTTTTTTGTATTGTATTGTCATGGCCCTCGGGCTTTTTCTGCAATTATATATCATATCATTTAACTACTTTCATGTACAAACTGACAGACATTGATTAATTTCTGGATGAAAAGATAGAACACTATAAATAAAACGGCAACGGATAGTTCTCTCCTAAGCCCTACGAGCTCGTGGCAGGTGTTGGAGACCAGTGAGATTAATATGCTAATTTATCGGAAACGCTCCTCTTCTTTACCCATGCATGAAACAAAATTTTCGGGACATCCCTCCAAATCCCTCCACCGTGTTCCTATGTGGGGACAATTTGCCCCCATCAACTTTTGCCGTGAGAATCCCCTCTGCATCTCGCAAAGAAACAGCTATGCCTCCAGTCTGAGCGCCGCATAATCATCCTTTGAATCACCACACTGAAGAAAATATTGATGTGATAGTCACTAGTTGACGCCTTGAAAAGGGTGGACAGTTGACTCACTCTTGGAGTATTTGGAGTGTTCGTCTTTGATGCGTTTTTAGAGTACTAAGAATTAACTGAACGCCCAAATCCTTTATTGGGGATATGCGAACGAACTGGTTCACCAATATTTTGATTACGTTTGTCGTGTTTGGTGTTCGTTAAAGTTCCCAGTGTAAATAGTAATAGCCTAATTGTAAAAAGCTTTACAGTTCCACTTTATTAAAAAAAAAACTTCCGACAGACAAAGCCGAATCTTCGTTGTTACAAATAAAAAAAAATCACTGCAATGAACGTCTAAAGCCAAGTTCTCACTGCCCAGATTGCTGTTCTCACCAGCCAGAAATCTGGCCAAGTTTTCGGATCTGGCCGGATATTCCCCAGATCTCCGTGTTTTCTGGCCAGATTTTTTCGATCTATTGGATCAGGTGTTTCTGGACAGAAAATAAATCTGGCCAGATTTCAGACTTGAAATGAACTAATGAGTGATGAAAATTTAGTTTATAAGTAAGTTTTCAAGTATTTTCAAGTTTAATGAGAGTGGTAAATTCAAGTTTGAAAGAGCCAGTATAAATATTAATTAGCTTGGTGATTTTGATAAATATGTGGATTGTTTAACATCGATTAATTGTTTAAACCATTGAGTATTCGTGTTGTGAGGTTGTCCTTTTGGATGTTAGTTGACACCCAGACTTTTTACGTAGAAATAATAATTAATCAAGCACAAGAGTATAGCTCGACAAAAACAAATAAAAGTACAAACAAAGGATTTAACATTGAGTGGTATAGGTTTTTAGACTTTCGAGACTGAATTTTCGGAGTTTTGTAGCTATTAAGTTATTTAAAAAAGATATTCCAGATCTTTTCTTGATCAGTTCGGGAGCAAATTTTCATTGGATATGATACTTGGTCATTTTAACCTAAACTCAGAAAAGGACACCTTGCACCATATTGGTCAGTTCTTGTATCTTTGATAATAACCGACTCGATTCAGTTAGCTTTATTTTTCCAAAAATTCGTCGTTAAGAAAAATAGCATCGGAAATGTCAACATAGTCACTGAGATATATTAATATCGAAGCCCAATAGGATTTTTCAAAAAAAATTTCAATTTATCTCTCGTTGGCAGAGCCCAAATACGATGTTTTTTTAGTCATAAACAAAGTCACTTGTCAACAGAAAAAATAATAACACGGCAGAAAAATTTACCATAGATAAAATGAAAAAAAACAAAGATACATGGTTAACATAGTCATAAATAATCACATATATGTTACAATTTAAAATACAATCCGATAACAAACATAATTACGAGCATGTCAGTATAAATCCAAAATTCCGATCCGATAGGAAATAGGATAGGAAACGGGATCAACACCAGCCGTGTCAGGCCAAACTGGCAGTGCTGGTTTTCACTTATCTTCCCTTGGGGAATAGCCCCTTCCCCTCAGGAAGTGCAACGGGTGGTTGGGGGCAAGCCATCCTGGTGCTTTCGCACACCCTTCCTGTTAGCCTCCCCAGATTTCTATGAAACAAAATAATATGACATAAATAATAAAACAATAATACACATTACAAGAGAAAACAACAACAATCCTACGGCTATTTTTATTTATTTATTTTTATAACCCGCTGAAAAGACAGAATAGCGGAGTACAAACAAGGAAAAACAACACAAAACACTAAATCTATGAAGCCTCACTACTAAGCTTAGTCGCTCTTAGCTTCAGCGCTACGTCAATATATTCGTACACCTTTGTTATAACCCTTTCCGAAGTGCTATTCAGGATATCGGAAGAAGCAAACAATCCCCTTAATAAAAGATCCCCGTAACTCCGAAAGCTCCTGGCATCGATTGGGAAAGTGGTCCATGTTTTCCTCTTACCCTGCTTTGCAAAGTTGGAATTTGAAGCTTTGAGTTGTCTTGCGGGGTAACTGTACCAACCCCCGCCCCAAACCAAACGGTTTGCACCACCGAGACTCGATGCGGCCCCCATGCGCTTACGAATCCAGTGTGCTAGCCACTCGGCCAGGACGGTCCTGTGTATAAAACATGTGTAGCTTAAAATGCTTGTGTTTCTAGGTCGAGTTTGCTGTGGAAGCCATTTCCAAAGCGTGTTACGAGAAGATGTTCAAGTGGCTCGTCAACAGAATCAACAAGTCGCTTGACCGAACCAAGAGACAAGGCGCATCGTTTATTGGCATTCTCGATATGGCTGGTTTCGAAATCTTCGATTTGAACTCGTTCGAGCAGTTGTGCATCAACTACACGAACGAAAAGCTCCAGCAGCTCTTCAACCACACCATGTTCATCCTTGAACAGGAGGAGTACCAGCGGGAGGGCATCGAATGGAAGTTCATCGATTTTGGCTTGGATCTCCAGCCGACTATTGATCTTATTGAAAAGGTAAGGAAAGACGATTTCTCAGCCCAGTATCGATCGTCGAAAGGACCCCGCTGTCGAAAAGGTATTACGGTTGGTGTGGTTAAACAACGGTGTTGTCCTGAATCGGTTTAAAAAAAAAAACAATATCTACCGTTCGTTTGAATTTTAAATCTGCTTTGTGCGTGCTAGATCGTTATTAATTAGCCCGAAAAGAACTTTGTGGAGATTTTGACTGCCTTTCTGCTCGACCTCTGTAGGTCCTTAACTTTAGCTTTGATTCGCGCTGCCGATTTATAAGGTGCGTCTGCAAGAATAGCGGTGAGACTAGCTTTCACGCTGCCGTGGATGTTACAGGCAAGAATGACAGTCGATAGGCAGTTAAAAAAAAGGTCTTAAAGGACCCCGCGCACTATTTACTCTTGAACTTACAGTATTTAAAAATATCTGAACACTTTAAAACTATGCGGTGCTTTCAACAAATAACCAACGGTTTTGACCCGTTGACTTGTAGCGAAAACAGGGAAACAATTTACATAACCGGTTTTTCTGATGAAAAACTTCTCGCAGACAACCGTCGACAGCGTGATACACATCGAAGGTAGCAAAACGCGGCAAGTGAGAAAATCAGCGTGGTTTTGTTAGAGCGGTTAGAATGTACCGTACGAAATTGGGGTCTCCGGGTTTAGAAATATAGGAAGTGATTATGGAAATAGGTTGCATTAGTATTATAGGTAAAACACTTTAGGTCAAAGATGAAAATATGGGGAGCAAAAACACATATTTTTTCATGGAGTTTTGAGCGAGAGGGAACTCCAATAGCTTTGATAGAATGATATTATATAGTATTTATCTGTTTCAGCCCATGGGTATTATGGCTCTCTTGGACGAAGAATGTTGGTTCCCCAAGGCCACTGACAAGAGCTTCGTTGACAAGCTAGTGACGTCACACAGTGTTCATCCCAAGTTCGTCAAGGCAGACTTCAGAGGTGTTGCTGATTTTGCCATCATTCACTACGCTGGACGTGTAAGTACCCCCCCCCCCCCCCCCACACACACACACACTCCTAAACTAATGAAAACACTCATTCCGTCAGGGAGAAAAATCAGGTCGCTCCCACCTTTCACGTCTTTGCATTGTCAGACCAGTTTGACTTTTTCGCTTAACCTACTGTCGTCGCTCCGAAGTTGACTGGAACTACCTAAACAAGGAAGAACTATGCTAGATCATCTGAATAGAAAAAGGGTTTCAGGTCTTTGGATTCCGGCGCGCACCACAGTCTTTAATTTATAAGTTGCATTGGTTTGTTTTTGTTTTCTCCACAGCCATGTCGGTCATGTCGCTGAGATTAGAATCCCAGTTATCGCTGCTTTTCCAAAGACCTCAAGGATCCAGCCATCAGGAGTCAGTGATTTTTAGACGAGGGTAGATGGGTCTCCTGGCCGTCATCCACATGTCAGATGAATGCTCTGACCTGGGCAACCAATCCAAGCCTTCTTACTTCGCTGGAAGTAAGTCTAAGACCGTAAGTGCCTATCGCTCTGGAGTGAAACGGAAGTGCTGACGTCTGATACCAATTACATCCGCTTACTTCAGTTTAATTTTCGTAGCGCAATCTTCATTCTATTCGCCTTGGACTTCTCGCTGTCTTGTAGTATAACCGATTTCTCGTCAGGCTCTCACCTTAGGATGAACTGATACATGCAATGTCGGTTAGGAATTACCTCCCACTTTCGCTTTCTCAAACTGTCTGACAGCAGTCTCGAACTAAACAAGGCTTTCTTTAGGTTGACTATGCCGCAGCTCAGTGGCTTATGAAAAACATGGACCCCCTGAATGAGAACGTTGTCCAGCTTCTACAGTCCTCACAAGATCCGTTTACCGCCCTTATTTGGAAAGATGGTAAGGAGTCCGTAATTACTTTAGGTGTCTGAAGTGACATTAAGCATGAGGGTATGTGTCAAGCTCTTCGTTGTGCCACTGCATCGGCTTTCCGAATGAATATGTAATACTCTCCGGAGATGGTCATGATCATTAGGCTAATTTATTGGTATGTGAGTGCATGGCGGTAGGTACGCTATCTTTGGAAAGGAATGTCTGACTGCTCGTTTTTTTTGTAGTTTAATTTATTATAGATTATTATTATTTACATTTTTCTAGGGTTGGGAAAGATTTGTTTCAATTTGCTGGTGTATTTGCCCCTATTGTCGGTTATAGATTATTATTATTATTTATCATTATTATTGTCTTATTGTGAGTTTGAACTGGCGAGTACTACTATTTTTCTTATCTTTGAAGAAGATAACTGTTTGTTGTTTTTTTTATCACTCCCGTGCTATTCGTTCGTTCGCTCTCTCTCTCTCCGGAATGAATGAATATGTTTTGGTAAGTATTGTAAATAGAAAAAGAACACGGCACTGGACGGTCCCCGCGATCTGCTAAGTAGTAAAAAAAAGAACCATTTCTCAAGGTCAATTTATTTGTTCCATGGCAGAATATGTCACATTTGACAATGCAAAACGGATACCGGCTTTGAGCCTAGAGAGGACCCTTGCCCAGAAGGACTAAAATATAGCTCTAATAAAATTCAGCTGACGTATCCGTTTTGCATTGTCAAATATGATTCGCAATCAGCTTGGGGAATATTTAGTATATGTCACATATTTAAAAATAGCCTACAACTGGACTATTTTGTATGTATACAGTTACACTTTACCCATTGGGTAGTTCGGGCATTAGCACAGTCGCTGTTACAGACGATAAAATCCAGTATTGCGACCGATCATGGCGCCTTACAAAATTAATTGTCGCTTTCCGCGTCATTATGTTGAACGATTCAGTCTAATTATCTAAAAACAACTAACTAGCGAAGTAACATCGATTGTACGACACTAAAAGCAAAATATATTCGTGAAACGAAATGAAAAGCTGCTCTTATCATTTCTGGTTTGCTGGGCGTGGCAATTATTCCTCGCTGATCAGCGAGGCAGGCGATTACAGACAAACACCCTTTGGTGATTTACAGCCAAACACCCTGCTTACACCTTACTATGTCCCAAAGTGATTGATCTTACGACGTCTACGAGCTACCCATGCGGAGACCCTTGAAATTACCTCTTCCAGATTTTGTGACTCAAGTTTATTCGAATTTCTTATTCTGTGTACCTCAGTTTACTCTGTTTACCCATTCATTTGAATGAATGATTGATCGTTTTATTACCCACTTCTATAATATAGAAATAGTGGAGTACATAGAGAAAAGAAAGAAAATAAAAGATTTATCTCTCTCACACAATCTTAGAGGGATAACTAGCTGATGAAAAAAACACCCGAAAATCACGATTTTCTATTTCTTTTGTAAAGAAAGAAACACAACTTAAATTAGAATACAGATTTACACTTCGAACAGATTACTCGTCAAACAAACGGACAAGACCGTGATGCGGAGAAAACGCGGGCGACCGACAGATTCCAATGCAGCTCGTCAAGTTTAACATTTATATTTGT
The DNA here is from genome assembly GCA_023053575.1 of Branchinecta lynchi. Classification (NCBI taxonomy): domain Eukaryota; kingdom Metazoa; phylum Arthropoda; class Branchiopoda; order Anostraca; family Branchinectidae; genus Branchinecta; species Branchinecta lynchi. Next base: position 21,818,892 of record JAKZAP010000006.1, on the reverse strand, counting down.
CACCGGAAATTCATTGATCATTTTTTGTTTTTTATTTATTTTGTTCTTTTTTAAACTCCTTTGTCTTGGCGTCGGCCAGCTGAAGGGTTACAAATAAATAGTAATAATAGCTTATCCTCCTTACCGAAAATCCTTGAAGCAGTTGATTATCAATGAGTGTATGTCTTGAACTCGAGAGTGGAGAAGATCTTCATGTTCTTGGTAATGAGTTCGAAAATTTTAGCGAAATTCCTATTATTTCGCATTAAACTGTTCGTATAAAGGAACATGGGAAGCTTACGAGCTTCCCTATTATTGAAATGGTACTTTGAAATTCTACAGCGTGAGAACCGGTTATTTTCCAATATATTTACAAGAAGAGCGTGAGAATTCGTTTTTTTGTCAAGCATTCGGCGATTGGGACTCGAGAAAGGTCGCATATTATAGTATAATAAATAAATAAAAATTTTAGAGACAGATAGGTATTTATTGAAAAAAGCCAACTATCCATAGTAACCACTCCGAAAACAACAAACACGATCAAACATAAAAGAAAAAATAGTGATGTTTGGTAAAAAAAAAAAAAAAAATTTTGGCCTCGGATGTGCATCGGTTCATTTTACCAGCCGTGAGTCCCGTGACAACAAATCTGCCAGTTAAGGGCTTAAGGCAACCCTTAGCACAGACTCACAAAAGATCCAACTGAGGAAGCTCCATGTAAAATCTACGGAATGTTATCTCAAGTCCAAGTCCCCTATTTTGAGAAGAATTTTAACGGTTCGGAATTCTGAATTTAAACGTACATGCTTTGTATTTTTAAATTGTAACATATGTGCGATTATTTATGACTATGTTGACCATGTATGACGTTCTACCAAAATTTTTGTAAAAAGATAAGATGGAACTAAACAAATTATTATTATTAAAATCCTAGATATAACTGACAATACTTATATTAGATCCTCCCGATGTTTCGCTGCTGAACAGGACGAACACCGCCAAATTTCTTGCACTAGTTCTCGTACTTCATAATTTTCGACGTAATTCATTGTAAAAAGTTTCGCCGAGTAAGGATTAAAGTTAACTGCAGTATTTACTACTGGGATAAGATTAAGATAATCTTTTCCCAATAGAGACAAGATTAATCCCAGCAGCAAATACTGTAAGTTTTTTTTTACAGTGTATACACGATCTGTTGTACAAAAAGAGGCTGGTTTAGAGGTTGTCGAACTGTAAGGTGTTGCGATGTTTTTCAGTTTATCTCTAGTCACACAGAGCAAATCGCGGCGATGAACGAGATTTTTAAATCGCAGCGACAGAAGATTTTAATCGCTTGGATGTTATGTGCAATAAATCGTACTGTCGCCCGATTAAAGTTGAATTTTCCCAACATTGACGAAGCAACAGAAATCGCCGATTTTGGCGACGAAAATCTCGGCGATGGCCGATATCGCCTCAGTGTGAACGTCTGTGTGAACCTAGGGTTAGAGCCTTTTGTAACTCCTTTTCCTGTCTAAATTAGTTGTCGAAACCGAAATTAGTGGCCTGATTACTTTTCAGCCGAAATCGTCGGTATGGCCCAGCAGGCAATGACGGACACGCAATTCGGCTCCCGAACCCGAAAGGGCATGTTCCGAACCGTCTCCCAACTTTATAAAGAACAGCTCGTCAAGCTAATGTCCACCTTACGCAATACAAACCCCAACTTCGTGCGATGCATCATCCCCAACCACGAGAAGAGATCAGGCAAAATTGATGCTGCCCTCGTACTGGACCAGCTGAGATGCAATGGTGTGCTAGAAGGTATCAGAATCTGTCGGCAGGGCTTCCCCAACCGAATCCCGTTCCAGGAATTCAGGCAGAGATACGAGCTTCTCACGCCAAATGTGATTCCGAAGGGCTTTATGGATGGCAAAAAAGCATGCGAGAAGATGGTAATTTTTAATCGTTATTAACTCTTCGTGGCAGCTTGATATTAGAACGAAATTAGTCTGATAGTATGATGTCAGTGCAAAAAAATTGCGAACAAGTTGTGAATGCAGAATTAGCTCTTCCCGACTGCTCCCTTTCACTTGAGCATGCACGTAGAATACCAATATTTATCATTGTATGGTTTATCTGATCTGTCTACAGGGTTTCGTTTATAAGGTCAGGGATTGTAATTTGTAACATATCACGTACACTTGAGAGTTTGCTTTGCCTACGTCCGTGCTGACATTTCTCTTTGGTTATCGCTTCACTTTGATTTCAGACTATTTATTAACACAAAAAAATAATACACTTCCTGGAACAAACTGCATGTCGGCCTATGGGAAGGACATACAAATAAGGAGCTCATTCAATAATAATCCTTTTTAGAACAAACATAAAAATAAACATTATTGTTTAAATACATTTACAAATACCAACTCTCAACTACTATCACTGGCAAATGACTCTTTTGGTTGTTTTTATGGCACTTGAGCTTACTCAAGTGCCATATAGCGATTGTAATTTCTGTCCGTCAGTCGGTCTGTCGGTCCCGGTCTTGCTAGTTAGGGCACTTCCAGATAAGCTAGGACGATGAAACTTGGCAGGCATATCAGGAACTGGACCAGATTAAATTAGAAATGGTCGCTTCCCCGATCCGACCATCTGGAGGGGAGTGGAGGGAAGGGGAATCCGGAAAAAATAGGAAAAAGGAGATATTTTTAGCTTACGAACGGGTGATCGGATCTTAATGAAACTTGATATATGGAAGGACTTCGTGTCTCAGACCCTCCATTTTAAATCCAGACCGGATTGGTGACATTGGGGGGAGTTGGAGGGGGAAACCGGAAATCTTGGAAAACACTTAGAGTGGAGGGATCCGGATGAAACTTGGTGGAAAGTACAAGCGAAAGTCCTAGATACGTGACTGATATAACCGGAACGGATCCGCTCACTTTGGGGGAGTTGGGGGGGGGGGGGGAGAGGTCCGAATTCGTAGTGATCCCGCGAGTTCCGTGCTTCCTGATGTGCTGGGACGATGGAAATTGACAGGCATGTCCGGGACCCGACCAGATTAAATAGGAAATCGTCAATTCCCCGATTCGACCATCTGGGGTGGGGGTGGAGGGAGGGTGAAGCCAAAATTTGAGGTATTTTTAGCTTGCGAATGGGTGATCGGATCTTGATGAAAGTTGATATTTAGGATGACCTCGTGTCTCAGACATCTCACTCTAAATCCGGGCCGGATCCGATGACACTGGGGGGAGTTGAAGGAGGGAACCGGAAATTTTGAGAAACGCTTAGAGTGGAGGGATCGGGATGAAACTTGGTGGGAAAAAGAAGCACAAGTCCTAGACACGTCATTGACATAACCGGACCGGATCAGGGCACTGTGGGGGAGTTGGGGTGGGGGTCCGGATTTCTAGCGATCCCGCGAGTTCGGCATACTTCCTGATGTCCTAGAGCGATGAAACTTGGCAGGTATGTCAGGGATCCGAACAGATTGACTTGAGAACAGCCGTTTCCCCGACCCTTACCATCGTGGGGGGAGTGGGTGGATGGGGAGTCCGGAATCTAGTGGCGTGCATAACTTTTGAACGGGTGATCGGATTTGAATGAAACTTGTCTGGTGAGCTATCGCCTCGGACGTCCAGTGTCACGTCCGGATCGGGTCTGATACCGGGGGGCTGGAAAACTCAAGAAACTCTAAAAGCAGAGGGATTGGGACGAAACTTAATGGATGGAACAAGCATTAGGCCTAGATGAAATTGACGGAGCCAGATGGCTTTGGGGCTCTGTGGGGGGAGTTGGAGGTGGTTTCCTTGAATTCCGGTAGTCGTGAGTTAGAATAGTTCCAGATGTAAAACGACAACGAAACTTTGCAGGCATATTAGAGACCCGAATTATCTTGACTTAAGAACCTGACACAACATACCCCCGGAAACTTCCGTTCCTAGATCCGAGCATTTTTGGGGGAGCAAGAGAAGAGAAATATGGAAATTGACTTCTATAAATTGCAAACGAGTGGTCTGATTCGAGTGAAACTTCATGGGTGATACGAATCGATGGCCTCGACATGTAAAACATGCGTTCGAACCATATGCGACCACGATTAGGGGAATTGGGGGTGGGGGCTTTTGAAATGCACAAAAACCAAACGGATGGACCGAATGAGATGCAAATTCGACAGTGCCGAGTTTATGCGGCCTAGATTTGTTATTTGGCGTCCGGGCCCGATTCGGCCAAGGTGGGGGGGGGGGGGGGTACTGGAAACTTGCAGATAGACTATGCTCCAATTTCAGTAAAACTTGATGGACAGGAACAGGGAATTAAGAGATTGGGCCCGAACCGGCTCCGACAACGTTGCTGGGAGGGGGGGGGGGGATACCGGAACTTTCCAAAAATGCTCAGATTCGAGTGAAACTTGATAGATGGTATAAAAGAAGATGGTGGTAGGTGGAAATAGAGTGAGTACCGGAAATCGTGTAGCACGTCTAGGGATCAAACAAATGGATTTATTGGGATGAAAGTTTGAACAGTCATGTGCATTTGCTACAGACAATCGAGACGATGCCGGAACTGCTCAGAAATGAGTGAAACTAAATATCCTATTTCTATTTCCGAACCGCATTTTTGGATGGCGGGTGTATTTTGTGACGTTTTCATCTACTTTCTTGTACAGCCTACTCGTACAAGTACCATATGAGCTCGTAGCTCTTGTTTAAATTTTAAAAGACTGAAGGGTTGTTGCGTTCCTAATACACCAATGTATTCTATTCCATATCGCTACTCCTGCATGCCTTATTGAAAACGCCCCTCTTGAAGTATGCCTTCTTTGGTGAGACAGTAAACTATTTGCTTTAAAACTATCTGCTAACATCATCCGGAGTTGGGAACGGATCATAGAGCTTTCTTTGATTGACGAATGGTTGGGAACGTAGCAAGGCTGTCTGGCTATCCGGCCCGGAATTCGCAGCCACATCAGGAAAGTCGAATGCCGTACCTGTCCGAACATCATTACATTTTTCTACTCATCAGAGTATCCGCATCCTAGTTTCGCAACGAGCTCTTATAAAGCTGTTTCAAGAAAAGAGATGCTCTGCAGTTAAAGGCACAGAAAACTTGACTACGTAACTTTCGGCCATCAAACCGACCTGGGGGGCTTAGATAAAGATACAGGGACTTATTGTCGAGAGGACTCCCCTTCTTTGTTATCTCGGACCCCCTCCTTAGTATTCCCAAAGCTAGCTGGCAGGCCGTTGCCCCTTATGAACTGTCATTATGCACTTATACACTGTAAAAGTCCGCCTTTGGTTGTATTTTCGGCCATAGTATCGGGATAGTAGTCAAGAGGTCGTGCGTTTGATTCCTACTCCCGGCACATAAACCTTTTGCTTTTTTTGTCTACTAACTCAAAAGTCGAATTCTCGGAAACTGCCCGGAAACTGCAATGGTCATAACGAGAATTTTTCTTACTCTCAATATCGACTCAGGGTTCATTCTTGATATATCAGCTAGCTCCCCGAGTCAAGTTTGAGTCAAGTTTTCTGTTCCTTTAAAGACATTTTTTTTTTAGATAAACGCTTTGGAGTTGGACCCTAACCTTTACAGGATTGGACAATCGAAGATTTTCTTCCGCGCTGGTGTGCTCGCCCATCTCGAAGAGGAGAGGGACTTCAAGATCACCGATTTAATCGTTAACTTCCAGGCATATTGCCGCGGCCTGATTGCTAGGAGGTGAGTCAATATGATAATAAAATAAAATTGGATGGAACACTTAGGCAAGTTTGTTACGCTTCTTACTTCAGTTGACATAACTACAATAGTACTGCTAATAACTTAACAACAAATTTATACCAGAAATTTTTGCAACGTGGTTAGGGAGGGAGTCCCACGGGACGGCCATTGGTTGGCCAGCTTCTTCTTCATGCCTATTGTGTGTACTCTCGAAATTTTAGATTACAGATTTTGGGAAACGGGCCCTGTATTAAAGAATAAGTCGTGCCTGTGATACAAATTAACCGTATTCCGTAATCTTTACGTCGAATCTTATTCCCGAAACTCTGCACTTTAAAAGTTTATTCTGTTCAACCCTTTTGACGTTGCCCTGACTTGTCGCTGTCCGTGATTTTCAATTGACCCATCGTAGCAGGTTCCCCGATCTGTTTTTGTGAGAAGCTTATTGGTCTGAGAAACAGCAATGCAAACTCTGCCGCATTTGCCATCCTAGGCAGTGGGTCTGGAGAGGAGCTAAAAACAGCCAAAGCCTTATGCAAGTCCCTGTACAAAGAGGCACAAAGTGGTGAGTTATCTAAGAAAGCCCTGGTAAAAACACCAGTTGGCTGAGGTGTTCTTTAAAAGACCCCTCTGCTTTAATATTGTCCCTAGCTCCCTTATGGGTTATAGGATTTTGAAATCCTCTCACTTCGCCATTGTTTCGTTTTGTACCTAAGCCTTTTTGGATTTTTGAAGACATGTCTTCTGTTTTGGACTTCTTTTGTTTTGCGGGGTTTTCCAACTTTTTAACCACGACGCGTTCGGTTTTTATATGTTTTGCGCCCAGCTGCCGCATCAGAGAGCAGGATGGCTGGATAGAGTACACAAGCTCTAACAAGAAAATCGCTTATTTAATGTCGGAAGTAATGGTATTTTCGAGAAACGATATTTCAGATCCATTTCATAGTGAGAAGATCATATCTAGTAATAATTGTGCCCTAGCGATTGGTGCTCATCTTTTATGCTAAGGGACACGTTCACAAGTTTGCGATGTAACATTTCGAGTGTCTTGTCTAGGCAGCGTGCCTGTAAGAAGGTGAATGAGTAGATCTGTCTTTGAAGTCACTCCTGCATAGAATAGAATATAGAATAGAAACTTGCATAGAATAGAATATTCTTTAATTAATACCAAATCGTGGGCATGCCAAACAGGGTGTACTCATCAAACAACACTAACATAAAGCAAACAATAATTTTGTCAAACTAATTCATCTTTCAACGTAATAAAATTTTCAAAAACAGACTTTGTCTGTTTTGTATTTTTGTACTGTCGATCTTGACTGAAATTGCATCGACTTAAATTCTTTCCAGTCGTAATACGAGGATGCTGTAGAGAAGAGGCGAAACTTACCTCTTTGATTGGCTCATGCCCAGATATGTAGCTCAGAAGATTGCCGTTGCTATCCCACCGTGACTAAGCAGAAAATTAAAAGATTTGAGGGGTTGGAAACAAAGTTGGAGGATATAAGGATAATTTAGGCCTTCAAATCTAGTTTGACCAATCCGCTTCTACTGTACTCCTGATGTGACTGGGGCTGGCTCCAAAGCCGCTTTCAGATTGACGCGTCTTTGCGATGTGCTGCGTTTGTGTTTATCTTGCGTTAGTCACATCTACGCGACAAGCTTTCACGCTGGATTTGTATTTACGTTTTCCTTTCTGGTTATTTATGCTGAATTCTCGTTTCTTTCATCATGGCTAAGTTTTTCTTCATCGTTAGTAGGTTTTCTCCAGTTTGTCTTCAAAATCTTCAATTTTTCGCTGAAAAATCTGATGTGTATGCGTCGACGCAACGCAAGAATAGAACTTTTATTTGTCTGCGGAAGCTCTCCGTTGCGTCAACGCAAGTGCGACACAGAGTAGCTCAGTGGGAAAGCGGCTTAATATGATGCTTCCTTCTAGGAACTACCAAAAGCGTGTACAGCAACTGAACGCCATCCGAATCATCCAGAGAAACTGCTCCGCGTATTTGAAGCTCCGCAACTGGCAATGGTGGCGCTTGTACACCAAAGTGAAGCCGCTCCTGCAAGTCACAAAGCAGGAAGAGAAACTCAGTCAAAAGGAGGACGAATTGAAGTCCGTCAAGGACAAGCTGGAAATGCAGGCGAGACAGGCCCAAGAAATCGATAAGAAGTTCCAGACTTTGGTTGAAGAAAAGAGCATCTTGGCTGAGCAACTCCAGGCAGAGACTGAGCTTTGCGCCGAAGCGGAAGAGATGCGAGCAAGATTGGCGGCTCGAAAACAGGTATGATGCAGCTTTTTATTTTTGTTATTTATTTATTTGTTTGTGACCCGCTTTTTGGATAACAGCGGAGTATGAGTAAAATACACATATTAAAACACCAAACAAACAATGTAAATAAACGTGACTACATTCTTTTCATATAGTTTAAAAAAACAGTAACACAATAACACGCACATTAAACGGGTTCGGGAATGAAAAACTGGCAAGTTTGTGTGACTGATTATTGTAGTTTGTTATTTTTTTTTCCATTCAGTTTAATTCAGTTCAAATATTTGTTTGACCTCCAAGATCGGAGAGTATAAAGTGAAATAACTACATACAAATTGGCCCAACATGTAATACTACTAAAAAACAATCTGGCCAAAACTAGGGCGTTCAACTATAGTAACTCTAACGGCCAAATATGGGTTATGAGTAAGAGAATACATTTTCGATAGAAATTTTTGTTGCTTTTTTCTTATAATTTGAAGTGGATCTATCAAATGGTACAAATTTATAGCAGATGAAGTAGAATGGAATTTTGAAAGTCGACACAAAAATTTACCAAAATTAAAAAAAGTAGTTTTAATATGCGCAATATTAGAATTAGAAAAATAAGGAAGCCAACTAGAAAATAAAAGGACTTGAGGAAGAGCAACCGTATTGAAGACGCGCGCAGACGATCTCCTAGTTAAATAATCGCGTACAGAAATAACACTACCGAAGCTCGTTAAAACTCTCGACCGAACAGACTGCATCATATGAGCTCGGCAAAGGGAAACTGATGGCCCATACGGAATCCCCACATAAAGAAAAGATTCAAGTGGCTTAAGAACTACATCATATATCTTAATACTAAAAATATTATTAATTGGGTCAGCAGGCTTAGGACCAGAAATTAGGAGCCGACACTTTTCAAGACGAAACCTTAAACCAAATCTAGAAAAAAAGTTCATTAAACGGTCCACATTCTTCTGAAGAGCAACGCGTGATCGACTCAAAAGAAGAAGATCGTCCGCATACGCGATCCAAGACGCTACAAAACCTCAACCAACAACAAGCGAGGTTCTAACAGAATTAAATAAAGAAGCAATAGTTGTGTTGAAAATAATGGGAGACAGTACGCTACCTTGCCTCAGACCTCTCTTTAACATCACCGAAAAACCGCTAAAGTTATTTTTCCATTTAATTCTGATATAAGAACTCTTATACCACTGATTCATAACTAGAACAACTTGCCGAGGGACCCCATTTTTAAGAAGAGCAGACATTGGCCAAGAATGAATAACAGAATCATAAGCTGCCGCAATTTCCAGGGCTAGAGCAAAGATACGATTACTAGGGCTACAAATTGAAATTAAGTGTCCAAGAAGAGTATGAACTATATCCATGCTAAGACCCTTTCGAAAACCAATCTGATTCAGTCCTTGGTCGCACGGCTCAAAATATTTTAGCAAAATAATTTCAAACAACTTGCTCAACTGGCAATTTACAGTTATTGGCCGATAGCATGAGCAGTTATTGAAATTGCCCCCCCCCCCCCCCTTCTTAAGGAGAGGAGAGGTAGTAGCGCGAGAAAAACTAGAAGGAAGAATACCAGTAGAAAGAATAAGAGAGAACAAAGTAGAAAGAAGAAGAACAGCATTAGGGGAAGCCCATTTAATACGCTTCGAATTCAATCCATCATGATTGAAAGACCACTTAGATTTAAGCTTCTAAATTTCAGCTACATCTTCCTCCGCAGAAAGTTTGTCCCAAATCAGATCGCAGCAGATCGGAATTAAACTGGTCATCCAGGCTCTTATGAACACTCATCACCGCACGAGCAAAAACTCGACTGAAATGAGAAACCCAATCATCAAGAACCAAAGTGCTTTTATCCTCAGGCGTATTATGAGACATTGTTGTTTTACTTTTAACGAAACGCCAGAGAATATTTTCATTTTTAGAAATACGATCACTAACTTCGTCTCTAACAAACTCGTTATGGGTTCTCAATTCAGATCGGAAAATCGACCTCGTAAGTTTATAATTTTCAGAAAAAGGCCCAAACCTTGGACGACCAGCCGATTTCCACAAATAAACGCTTCATGTGCGTGTTTCTAGCTTTGAATTAAAATTGGGTTCAACTTCCATGCAAAATCACGGGTACCTGTCCGATAACGGACAGAATCAAAAGCTTTTCATGCTCCCATGGTTCCTTTGGAAGGAGGATTCATAAATGGATACGCGTTGAGCGATGACCCGTAATTTCTGGGTCATCACTGATAGTCTTGAGGGTTTCTCATTCTCCGTGGTCTGACCAGTTTTCTTGAGCCCAAGCCAGTTTCACTTATGCTATACCCGATCTCCTATGGTGGTGACGCCAAGCTGGTTGGCGCAAGTATGTCAGCTAAGACCATTTCTGAAATTAGTCATCTAGCGGAACTGTAAGAAACCTTCAGATATAGAAGAAGGTAGCGGAATACCCATCACAGTTAGGTTACAAGTCATCATTGTAAAAACAGCCATAAATAGATAGACCACCTGCCACATATTACTCAAAGATCGTCCTGGTTTCTGAAACCTTCAGTTTTAGTGCTTTCTGCGTCAACACATATTGCGTTGTTTTCAAGCTAAGTACACAACGAGGTGTAGTTGGTGTAGATATACTTTATTTAAGTAAAAATAATGGGAAGAAATAATGCGATGACGATAGTTTCACCGACTTCTGAAGTATAATTTTACATATTCAGGCAGAAATTAGAATTTGTCCCTTCTAGGAACTTGAAGAAGTCCTTCACGACTTGGAAGCCCGTGTAGAAGAAGAAGAGGAACGAAATGCTAAGGTCACCGAGGAAAAGAAGAAATTGCAGTCGACAATCGCAGACCTTGAAGAACAGCTGGAAGAGGTGAGTAGGTTGGTTCCTCGGCAGAGGAAATACGAAAAAATCTTGCAGTATTTGCCACTGGGATTAATCTTGTCCCTACTGAGATAAGATCATCTCTAACTAGACCTACGTTGCCTGGGCAACGTGAAGTGTTGCGGCAACCTTTGTCCGGCTTCGCCTACTAAAGTGTTGCGAGAGCAACACTTTGGTTTTGTTCCTACGCTGTCGGTTAAATGCTGAAGTTATCAACTTATTGAAGCTTTTAAAGCTGTACTTGCTAGTTGGTGTACCTGGTATTTGTCTCCGATGTATTCGATGGTAAGAACAATTTGAATCCCAATCATAAGACATGATAGGGACTTGTAAGTAATAATCGGCTGTTATGGTACACTCATCTTCAGCGATGAGGGGTTTCCAACTTTTGCTAGCTGGAGTACCCATTATTTGTTTCCTTTGAACTTGATGTCTATCACGGGGGAGGGACTTGTAAGTAAGAATCGGTTCACGAGGGGCTAGAAATTTCTGCAAATTGGTGCACACTGTATTTGATTTCTATACATCTGACGGTAAAAAAGTTTGTATCAATGGTCTGTCGCTGTAGCCTAGATTAACTGTTTGCGCAAAGGGTACAAACTATATTGTAAAGCATGAGGTAGTTTCGTAATAATTAATAGCGTCTTCTATGGTATTTTAATCCTGAAAAGTTACGGATAGCTTTACAATACCAACTAGATTATATCAGATATTGTTCCAAGTTTTCATCCGTCACGATATCTACGATTGAAAAGGATAAAGTTCAACTGACTGCAAAGCCAATTTAGTCCCTTCTTCCAATATTCTTTTGTTGTTGTTAGGTCAATCGATAGCTCTTCATGAGGCGATTAAAGTATATGTCATCCATTTGTCAGTACAAACATTCCTTCAAGAGATACACCAGTTAGAAAGTTTCACGGGATTGACAACTTCAGTAGTAAGGTACCAGTTTAGTCCCTTCTTCCGATACTCTTTTGTTGCTGTTTTTACAACGCTGAGGTTGAATAGTGCCATAATTCACAACAGCCTTTGATCATGTGATTACTGTTTGTGTTCTTCTTAGAAAATACCGTTTTAAGCTTCGATAAGTTGACAACTTCAGCATTTAACTGACAGCAAAGAAACAAGACCAAAGTGTTGCTCTCGCAACACTTTAGTCGGCGAAGCCGGCCAAAGGTCGCCGCAACACTTCACGTTGCCCAGGCAACGTACGTCTAGTTCGGATTAATCTTATCCCAGTAGAGATAAGACTAATCCAAGTAGCAAATACTGCAGTTAACTTTAATCCTTACTCGGATAAACTTTTTACAATGTGTACTTGTTTGGTTTCCTGCTGCCTTTCTGAGAAATTGTTTTCAAGTTTTCTGAATTTACAACACAAAACTACAAATACAGTAAACAAGCACTGTGGAGAATAAAAATTCGAACATTCGGTGCTTGTTAATAATTTTACTTTAATGACAATCCTTCAGCCCAAGCTGACTGCGAATCGTATTTGATAGTGCAAAACGTCAGCTGAGTTTTATTGGAGCTATATTTCGGCCCTTCTTGGCGGTTTTGAGCCTGAAGAGGACCCTTGCCAAGAAGGGGCGAAATATAGCTCCAATAAAATTCAGCTGACGTACCCATTTTGCATAATATAATCTGGCCTGAATATAACCTGCTATCACTAAATATCCCCTCCCTCTTCTGAAAAAAACGACAAACCAATTGACACGAGTAATAGAGAATGCGCATAGTACAGCAGAAACCAACCACACACGAAACAAAGAGTCAACAAACCATCCACACTCTATTAAATAATCAAGTTCTTAGGTAATAAATTTCATGATAAATTATATTATTTAAACATAATAACTGTAATTTTTTTAAATTGACATTGAGTCGGGCTCGGGACCTGACTATTCTGAAACAAATGTTTTATATTTTTCCCATAGAGATGGTATTGTGTATAGTAAGGAAAATTTAAATCTTTTACCCTTATTTTTGGGAGCCGAAGGTTAGTGTTCGATCTCGATGGCCACAGAGATATCAGGTCCATTTGTGACAAAAATGATGGAAGCAGATGGCGGTGTAAATTTATTTAAAAAGTAAACTCTTGCAGAAATAGTAAAAACTGCACTGGAAGAATATTAAGGAGGACATACAGTGTTTCTGTCTCAGACTTCCCCGGAAATTTACATGGGGCAGGGATATATTTTTTGAGGATTCGCAGGGCCTTATTTTGAAGAATCTGGAGCGAAGAAAAGGAGATCTGAAAGTATTTAAATAAACAACAGATGTATTCTTTAGAGGCGTTTTTCCGCGACACAATTGTATGCCACACACTTCCGAGTGTTTGTCGTGGAAATACGATTGTGTGCCACATAGCGAGTCACAAGTTGAGAGTCGTGGAAACGCCGTTTTGTTTATTTTTTGGGCGGTAATTTTAAATGTCTGAACATAAAAATAAAATTTATGTAAAATCTCTGTAAATAGATTTTAAGGATTTCCTGTGCAAAAAGGATCTTCAGTTTTATGTCTACAAGCTTGTGAAAGTAGTTAATTTTATGGACATTATTTTGCCGCTGAATTTGAATTTCCCGCCAGAATCGAGCCACAAAATCGAAAATCACCTCGTCAGTTGTTTGTCGAATTCGAGACACAAAGCGAGCCACGTAAATGTTGCTGATCGCGGAAACACATTTGTGGGCCGCACAAAAGACCACGGAAGCTCTCTTTTTTATGCAGCGTTTACAAGTACAGGAAAACTTGAACAGAATCCGATCTTGGTGACAAGATTATGTTTACATGCAGAGGGAAAAAAAATAATTTTTCTAACAGAAAATCTGACATAAATAAATTTACTATCCAATAAAACAAAAATTTGAGAGGATTTATGACATCAGTATACTGATGATTGCTGCTCTCAAAAGCTCTAGCCTTTTTTTTTGTACTTTTTACCAGCGCCGCCGACAAGATTCCTTTCAAGTGGACCGGAATTCCTTTCATCATGAAAGGATTCCCGTCCCGCTAGCCTTTTTTTCTACTCGTCTTCACGAACAGAATCCTTTCGTGTCGACCGGAATTCCTTTCTGCTCGACGGGATTTCTTGTCCGTGTAAACGCTACAATAGTCACAATCGACCCTAAAACTGTTTGTGGGAGCACGGAAAAACGCCTTAAGTGTGACTGAATCAAAGAATAATACAAAGATCGCATTACTGGATAAGGGAGTATATTCTTGAATATATTCATAGCACCAATACGACGAGAAACATTTAGCCGTATGTTATTTGCGTGCAATTTCCATGACAAATTCTGATCAAACACGATTCCTAAGTAACCAATAGATTCTACCCTAAATACTCAAAAATAGTACCATCACTACAGGGGACAGGAACGGACTTGGGTTCTTGTTTTGCTGGTACGTTATTGGGTTCTCCGCGTTAGAGATACCCCACTAACGTCAGTTCTCTTTTTGCAGGAGGAATCCGCACGCCAGAAAGTTCAGTTGGAAAAAGTCCAAGTGGAATCCCGACTTAAGAAGCTGGAGGAAGATTTGGCACTAGCGGACGAGGGCCACCAGAAGTTCTTCAAGGAGAAGAAGGTTATGGAAGAGAGGGTTGCAGACTTGAGCCAGGCTTTGGCTGAGGAAGAGGAGAAGTCCAAACACCTCGCCAAGCTAAAAGCGAAGCACGAAACCTCTATCTCTGACCTCGAAGAGCGGTAAGATGTTGAAGGTTTTCCGGAGAATTTTCAGTTCCGTTTTCTAAGCAGTCTAACTGCAACTTCCATTGAAGGCGAGAATTGCTGCATTGTTGTCTTCCATAGAATACAGTATAGTAGCTACAGCTACAATGCTGTGCACTGAAGATGGTTTCCCACCTGATGAAAGATTAATCTAATCCTAACCTTGGACCGCAGTCCCTCCTGCAACTCTAGAGAAGCTAATAGCGTCTAAGAAGAGTAGATTGTCGTTTCTGAGATTGTCTGCTGTCTAATTTATCTTGCAGTTCGGCGTAGATGGTTGCGTTGATGTTACAGAGATCTGTTTTTTAGTTGAAACGAAGGGTGTCCTTTGACCTCCACCCTAGTTTGGACACGTGTGCTTGCCACCGGAGTACAGCCTTCGGTTCTCACTACACCGATCGTTTCTAGTTTTTTAAGTTTCATTTAGCCTTTCATGGTTTGTTTGAAAGTGCAATTCACTTATATCATTCCCGTTATTGAATGAGTCACCTCGTTCTTGTTGCTTTAGAAACAAGAGCTACGAGCTCATATGGCACTAGTTACGAGTAGGCAGTACAAGAAAGTAGATGAGAACGACACAAAATACACCCGCCATCCAAAAATGCGGTTCGGAAATAAAAAAAAAATAGGATATTTAGTTTCACTCACTTTTGAGCACTTACGGCATCGTCCCGATTATCTGTAGCAAAATGCACATGACTGTTCAAACTGTTTCAGCCCAGTAAGTCCATTCGTTTGATCCCTAGACGTGCTACACGATTTCTGGTACTCCCTCCATCTCCCCGTACCATTGCCGAATCTGATTCGGACTCAAAAAACATCTATCATATTTCACTCGAATCTGAGCATTTTCCGGTTCGGTTCGGGCCCAAAATATGTCATCCAGGGTATATGCTTTTATTCAAACAATGTTTACAACGGATACGTCAGCTATGATTTTTCATCAGTGATATTTCGGCCCTTCTTGGCAAGGGTCCTCGTCAGGCTGTCAATCCTCTAGATCAACTGCGGGGAAGGAATCAAACCTGTAATCAAATGTATATGCTGTCTCTACGTTTCATGTTTCATTTAAACTGATGCACTGGCTTGACCCCTATGCGAGCCTCAAAGTTTCCGGAAATCTCCCTCCATCAAGTTTTACTCAAATTGGAGCATATCCTATCTGCAAGTTTCCAGTACCCCCCCCCCCCCACACACACACACACATACACCTTGGCCGAATCCGGCCCGGACAACAAATCTAGGCCGCCTAAACTCCGCACTGTCGAACTTGCATCTCATTCGGTGCATCCGTTTGGTTTTTGTGCATGTCAGAAGTTCCCCCCCCCCCCAATTCCTCCAACCGTGGTCACATTTAGTTCGAACGCATGTTTTACATTCGAGGCCATCGACTCTTATTACCCATTAAGTTTCACTCGAATCAGACCACTCGTTCGCAGTTTACAGAAGTCAATTTCCACATTTCTCTTCCCTCTATCAACCAAAAATGCTCGGATCTAGGAACGGAAGTTTCCGGGGGTATGTTGTGTCAGGTTCGTAAGTCAATTAAGTCGGGTCGCTGATATGCCTGCAAAGTTTCGTTGTCTTAGTACATCTGAAACTATTTTAACTCGCGACTACCGGAATTCCAGGAAACCACCTCCAACTCCCTCCACAGAGCCCCGAAACCATCTGGCTCCGTCAATTTCGTATCTAGGTCTAATGGTTGTTCTCTCCATTAAGTTCGGTCCCCAATCCCGCTGCTTTAAGCATTTCTTGAGCTTTCCAGACCCCCCCCTCCCCCCAATCCCACACAGGTATCGGACCGGACCCGGACTTGACATTGAACATCCGAGGTGATAGCTCTTTCCGCCAGACAAGTTTCATTCAAATCCGATCACCCGTTCAAAAGTTATGCACGCCACTAGATTCCGGACTCCCCCTACGATGGTCGGATCGGGGAAACGGCTGTTCTCAAGTCAATCTGTTCGGATCCCTGACATACCTGCCAAGTTTCATCGCCCTAGCACATCAGGAAGTATGCCGAACTCGCGGGATCGCTAGAAATCTTGACCCCCCCCCCCCCCCCCCCAATTCCCCCACAGTCCCCGGATCCGGTCCGGTTATGTCAATGACGTATCTAGGACTTGTGCTTGTTCTTCCCACCAAGTTTCATCCCGATCCCTCCATTCAAAGCGTTTCTCAATATTTCCGGTCCGGATTTAAAGTGGGATGTCCCCCAGTGTCATGGGATCCGGTCCGGATTTAAAGTGGGACGTCTGAGACACGAGGTCATCCTAAATATCAACTTTCATCAAGATCCGATCACTCGTTCTCAAGTGAAAAATACCTCAAATTTGGCTTCCCCTTCCCTCCCCCCCCCCCCCCCAGATGGTCAGATGTGGGAAGTGACTATTTCCTATTTAATCTGGTCGGGTCCCTGACATGCCTGCCAATTTTCATCGTCCCAGCACATCAGGAAGCACCGAACTCGTGAGATCACTAGAAATTCGGACTTCTCCCCCCCCCCCCCCCCAACTCCCTCAAAGTGAGCGGATCCGTTCCGGTTATATCAGTCACGTATCTAGGACTTGTGCTTGTTCTTCCCACCAAGTTTCATCCGGATCTCTCGACTCTTAAGTGTTTTCCAAGATTTCCGGTTTCCCCCTCCAGCTCCCCCCAATGTCACCGGGTCCGGTCTGGATTTAGAATGTAGCGTCTGAGAAACGAGTTCCTTCCACACATCAAGTTTCATTAAGATCCGATCTCCCGATCGTAAGCTAAAAATATCTATTTTTTCCAGATTCCCCCTCCCTCCACTCACCTCCAGATGGTCGGATCAGGGAAGCGACTATTTATAATTTAATCTGGTCCAGTCCCTGATGTGCCTGCCAAGTTTCATCGTCCTAGCTTATCTGGAAGTGCCCGAAATAGCAAAACCGGGACCGACAGACCGACTGACGGACTGAAATTATAATCGCGATATGGCACTTGGCCGAAGGGCAAGTGCCATAAAAACAGGAAGCTTAGTTTATTTCTGCAGCGAAACTGCTATTAATATTAGGCGTTACAGTCACACATAGTCCGACAAGATTTGGCATGTGATATCCGCGTCTCTATGGGAAATCTGAATTCTATGCGTCATTATTTCGGGGTGAAGTATAAAATAGTTGTTGACTAAACCTTAGCCGATTATCTACGGGTCGTGACGTCACGCGAAAAGTCTATATTTTCTATTTTTTAATGGAACTGATTGTCCGTAGAACGGTATATAAGTGTAAACGCGTCCGGCTCCTCGCTGGCCGCTCGGCTCTCTCTATACATATATACAAATATATATTCTGCAACATGAATTTAATCAGATTTTCATATTTCTTTCATGACGTCGTGAAAACGTCATGAGCATAGATAACCGGCTAAAGTTTAATCAATACCAGAAAATTAGTATCCGACATTCCGACTGCAAAAATTAGACCGGATTTCACGTACCTTGGTACTGACAGAAAGTTTTTTTTTTTTTGTATATCGTAAGTAAACAGCTTGAAACTTTAGTCGGAAATAACGCAAGTGTTTTTTTTTCAGGCTCATCAAGGAGCAGCAGGCACGTCAGGAGTACGAGCGCACGCGTCGGAAGATAGAGACCGAGCTTAGTGACGTCCGCGACCAGGTCGTCGAGAAAAAGAGCCAAGTAGAGGAGATGCAACTCCAGCTTTCACGGCGTGAGGAAGAGCTGGCCCACTCCATGGCCAAAGTTGACGAGGAAGCCGCCCTACGCACTCAGACCCAGAAACAGCTCCGAGAGCTAGAATCCCAACTGGCCGAAATCGGCGAGGACTTAGAAGTTGAGAAAGCTGCTCGCCAAAAAGCGGAGAAGAATCGCCGAGACCTGAATGAAGAACTAGAGGCTCTTAAGAACGAGCTTCTCGACTCTCTCGATACCACTGCCGCCCAGCAAGAGCTGAGAACCAAGCGCGAGCAGGAGCTAGCTATGCTGAAGAAGACTTTAGAAGACGATGCAAGTGCGCACGAGAGCCAGATCGCGGAAACAAGACACAAACATGGTCAAGAGTTGGCGTCCATTCGCGAGCAAATGGACAATGCCAAGAAGGCCAAGGCGGCCCTTGAAAAGGCCAAGGCAGCGCTCGAGGCAGAAAACGCCGATATGGCTAACGAGATTAAGGCCGTAGCAGCAACCAAAGCCGAAACTGACAAAAGGAGGAAACAACTTGAAGCCCAGGTGAGAAAACGTACTAGGTTTTATTGTATCTTCCCTCGAGCGGCAGGGGAATTTCCGTAACTGTCATCGGAAGGGGAAATGCACGAAAAAAAAAATCTGAATGTCCCCCAGTACTGTTGCGTCTGAAGATGGTTCTTAACATCATTTATAATGATTATTCTAAATATTCTTTCAACCCTAGCTGACTGCGAACCATATTTTTCCACAAGTTCAATTTTCCAACTGGAGCGACTTTGATCCTGAAGAGCTGGCTCTTGCCAAGAAGGGCCGAAATTTAGCTCTAATAAGAATCAGCTGATGTATCCGTTTTGCACTATCAAATACGATTGTTGTATTTTTTATAATGTAAATAATATTCGAAAAAGCAAGCATGTAAGTCGTCCGTCCAGATCAGAATCACTGTACGTAGAAACAACATGGTCTGGACAAACCAAAAGCTTGGGAAATTAGGGCTGCGTATCATATGGAGAATAGGCGATGATGTGACGGTTCGACAGTCATTCTGTATGATTTCCCCTAAATCAAACAAGTTAAGTGATCAACTTCAGTTAGTTGATTCTGTTTGTTTTTTAACGAATATCGGTTATTTCCCTGTCCTAGCCAAGCACTCCTTTTGTG